>JBBPLK010000007.1:138373-199604 GCA_038089735.1 Exsudoporus frostii
CTCGTAATCGGACACTGTGGGCGTCGTACAAAGGTAATACAGACTGTGTACAATGGATCACATCATGCTCATGCTCTGGACAGTGCTTCCCGCGAGGACAAGACTGTACGTGTCTATGACAGTGTGCACCCTCGGCGCAGCAGGGATATTCGTCTCTGACTATTTGGAAAAAACGTTTACTGTGGAACATCCTAGGCAGGCATAAGTCCGAGGTGGCTGTGGATGGATGATGAGGTGTATGCGTGCTGAGTCCGGCCTGCCGATCACAGCGAAGCCGCATGAGCTGGGAAGGTATGGAGTGAGGTCTAGGGGTCGTTTCTCCGAGAGGGTTGTCGGTGTAGCGTGTTGCAGTCTTGGGGGTCGGTATTCCATGGCAATTCTCGTGCTCGTGTGGTATATACAGACGCATCCTCGCGGAGGGCGTCGGAGGGCGATGGGGAGAGGGTCCTTGCGTCCCAGGAAAGTTTTTCGCAGTCGGGGATGAATTGCTCCGAGACAAGGGGGCGTGAGGTGCAGCAGATGACGTCCTTGAGGAACCTCCAGAGACGGTCGAAGAAGATGGCGCATGCGATGGCCGTGGCGACGAAGAGGACGGCGATGATGGCGATGCCAATGATCTGCCATGTCTTGTTCGACTGGTCGGTGGTGTGGCCTTCCGCGGACACGGACGGCGTCGGGACAGGCTGGGTGGTCTTGACGGCGGTGGGTCCGGCGGTGTCGGTCCAGGGGGTGGTCCACGCTTCTGTCGACGTTGGGAGAGACGGCGTCCCGGACGGGCTTGCGGACGGCCTGGCCGAGGGCTTGGAGGCGGGGACGGTGCGGGTGGTGTGGGACGGGCTGGGTGCGTCGCCGAGCAGGCCGAGGATGTCTCGCCTGAGGACACGCATTGGATGGGGAAGAGGGCAACCGGGTGGCGATCACGTGCCTGGCGTCATCACAGCAATCGACCCGGCCGTCCCAGTCTCTGCCCATCGCCACCACCAGCGCCGCAATGTCCTCCAGAGATCCGCTCTGGTTCTGTCACCAAGTACGCCTCCTCTCATCGCACGCACAATCTCACTCACACTCACCCCAGTGTCATGCAGAGATGAGGCCACTGATGGTCAGCCCATCTCCCCCGCTCCATCCTTGTATTCATGTCTTCCTAGACGCCAGATCCCATCTGCGCTTCTTGTCGCGGCCCCTTCGTGGAAAAGGTACACGACGCTACCCCCCATATCTCTCCATCCTAACACACCTCCAGCTTGAGAACCCAGTCGACGACCCTCGGGATTTCCAAAATCGCGGCCCCAACACCTTCGACATTCCCAATGACATCCCCGGCGCATTCCAAGGCCTTCTACGTTCCGGTTCCGGTTCCGTCTCCCTCGCCCTACTCACTCCTCGCCCTAACTCCCTTCCTTTAGGTTCTTGGAATACTAGTGAGGATTTTGCCTCCACCCCTCGTACCCGCTCTCCGCCCACACAGCGAGCACACGATCACTCCTCTGTGTGTACTCCATTCTATCCCCCACATCCTCGCTTCTCACCTACCCTCATAGGCGAGCACCGGCCTTCGCTTCGAATTCCACAGTGATCCCGGCGGCGGAAGCTCCAGAACCTTCATCCTCGGAGGCTCCAACCCCCCCGGTCGCCCACCACCCCAGCCAGATCGTCCCGTGCCTACCATGTTCGAGTGTGTCCTCTTTCAACACCCTTTGGATCACACTTGACTTGATCTCCAGGTTCCTACGTCGTGACACAGAAAACGCCAATAACATGCGCAATCCCGGCGACATCACCGGTCCATTAATGGCACAGTACCTCTTGGCTGTGTTTGGTCGTGAACCACATGGCCGTGGCGATCCCTTTTCCGACCTCCTGGGTATGCCACCATCAGCCCGATGGGGTGATTACGTATTTAATCAGGAAGGTTCGTGTCCTCTCATCTGACCCCCTTGCCCGTCTGACAATCCTAAAGCATTGGACCAAATATTGACACAACTTGCCGAGAATTCAACCGCCGGGCGGCCGGTAGCCGCAACAGAAGAAATTGTCAGCAACTTACCAAGAGAGGTCCTCACAGAAGGCTGTACGTGTTCGCATATCCTTCCCGTTTACTCACCTTGCCAATCTACCATTTAGCTCCACTATTGGAAAGAGATTGTGCAGTTTGTAAAGAATCATTCAAGTTGGATCCAGAAGACCCGGACGAGTTGGTCGTAGTTACGCTTCCTTGCAAGCACCCATTTCACCAAGGTTGCATCATTCCCTGGCTCAAATCGAGCGGCACTTGTCCAGTTTGCAGGTTCGCGTCCAACGTTTCTCGTCTTTGGATGGTCACGTGTAACTCTTGACACATAGATTCGCTTTGATCGCTCAGCCACAACAACATTCCCCTGGGGGCCCTTCTGGAGGAAGCTCGAGCTCTAACCGCACGAGTCCGTCATCCGGATCACGCCCCCGCTCACCCGGGAACTCTGACAGAGGTGGTGGTGGCGGTGGCGGTCTCTTCCATGCTCTTTTCGGAGGTGGTGCTGGTGCTTCCGGCCGACACAGCGACACTTCTTTAGCACGCTCCCAACGCAACCTGGGAAGGGAAAACCGCAATATCCAACCGGAGGTGATCTTTCACAGCACACCGTCCTTTCCCGGGCAATGGATCGAGGACATAGATTGACAAGAACCCCTGTGTCTGGACATTTCTACGTTTGTGTTCCTCATGCATGCTCGCTTCCTACATTACCCTTGTACATGTCCGTAGCGTTTAGATCCGTGTATTCAATTACTGTGTCTGTATTTTCATCGACGCTCCCACAGCATCCACGAGTTTGTGAACCTGGTCAGCTTCCAGGCTGAGAAGAGCGAATGAGCGAGTGAACGCTTTCCCGGGACTATACTTGTCCCAGAGTACAGCAATGATTACACCAGTCCTTGACGCGCCAAGGTGAAAACAGCCTCTAAATAGAATTTTTCTTGATGGAAAAACACTTTATTCTCCTGATATACGACTTTACACCGAGATCTAAAGCCCCGAAAATACTCCAAATCGAAACAAAGTCCATCGATGTTCCCACTTAGTTGGTGGTGGCATCCGTGTAGCTCGTCGTTGCGAATCCGACCTGGGAGTGGGTGGTGTCGAAGACACTGTAGAAGCGCTCGAGGAAGCTCTGCCCGTCGATAAAGTCAAGACCCTGTCCGGAAGGAGAGCCGAGGTCGTTGACGATCGAGTAGATCGAGCCACTAGTGCCGCCGATGTAGGTGTTGAGTGCTCGTGGCCAAATCTGACCGTTGGGAGTCAACGCGTATGAGACCTCGAGGTGCGATATAAGAATGGTCATTACGATTGGACGTCAAGGGATACTTACAGAGCCAATGTTGAAGTTGAGGTTCTGTAGGTCGTCATATTGAGTAGTAGTAAACTTGAGCAAGCCGGTGTGGGCGTCATACGTGGCACCAGTGGCAGTCTGGTATGCCGAGTAGGCGTCTATTGCAACGGCTTAGTACTGTGTGGGTCCGAGTGCGTACGATCTACTCACTGGAAGCAAGAAGAATCAAAGTGGTGCCGGTGTCGACGATACCAGCAGTCTCCGCCAATATCGTAGTGCTGCCATAGGTAACGCTCTCGTTGATGCCCCAGTAGTACGCGGCAGGATAGGTTGTGGTCAGCGGACTGAAACGATTCGATCAGATGTTATTGGATGACCCAAGTTGAAAACTGACGTGTAGGTTAGGGTCCCAGTGTACTTGGTGGCGTCCGTGCCACCGAAAGTAAGTTCACCATTCGTGGATGATGTGGAAGTGGTGGGTGCGAAGAAGACGCCGACAACTTCTTGCGCGATCGTCCCTTGGGTGTAGAGGTTTTGGGTGACCGTGGGGATCTCCGTGTTGGGCTCGTTGGTCAGAGTACCCTCAGTCAGGATTTCAGGGCCGATACTGGAGGATGATTGGTAGCTGCGCTTGAGATGAGGAAGATCCTCTTACCCGACAATGCCGTCAACGCCTGTAAAACCGGTCGAGGTCTTTGCGACACCAATGGACTGATCGGTAATGGTAAGACCAGAGCCAAGTGTGACGGTGTCCAACCATTCCTCCCCTACAGAAACACAATCAGTTCCCTGTTTTTTTTTGCACTTGGAGAAGATCATAAAGCTGACCAGAGAAAGAACCGGAACCGTACGTGACCGACTATGGGAAAATGTGAACGTTACTTTTGCGATCGAAAAAAAATCGGTCAAGCTTACCACAGGCTCCCCAGTGTCCGTGCTGGTGCTTGTTGGTGTGTAGGGTGTGCTAGCGCCAACCCAGGTGTTAGATGAGCCAGTATCGACGATTAAATTGTCTGTGCACGTGAGTGTAAGTGACGTAAAGCTCGATGCACAAAACATAACACACAGGTGGTAGCCGGATTGCCGACTGCGACCGCTGCAACGTATGAGACAGCCTCATTGGTGACAGCAATGCTGGCAGTGCGACGGTTCAGATTGCCGCTCTGAAGAGCAGCACCGCGGTCCTTGAGTGCAGCAGCACGAGCTTGGTCATGCTCAACAAGCTTGATAGCACCACCGCTGGTGTTGATGCGCTTGGCAAACGGTAAGGTAACACGGGGGGTGCGGACCTCGACTGGTGTCGCTGCAATAGAAATGGCGAGGAGCAAAGTGGTGAGCAAGGACGCAGCAGGAAACATGGTGGACCAAATAAAAATACGAGGCTGGGGAATAGCACTCACTTGGTTGCGCATTTTATAGTGCTCCATAGGGAACACATCGAGGCTGTTGACAAGCAGATCACATGGTGACCAACCCTATGCTATCCATCGTTTATCGCACGACGACTGATATTCTTGGTAGCAAATCTGCCGAGAAACGTCGATCCGCATCGGGCCAGAATATACTGGACGCATTGTGTCGCGTTGCTTGATCCGACCGTTCCCAGCTCCCCTAGACCAGGCCATGCGTAGATTGTTTTCAGGAGATCGCTGCTCTCTCGTGAGCTAGAGGCCATTTGCAGTGACAGTTTTCCCCGATGCTAGCGATGGTAGGATGTTGACTGGGCCCCTGAAGGCAAGAATCATTTCAATCGCTCAGGTGTAACGTTCTCAAGATGAAATACTCTGGGGAACTGCCTATCACGGGTGCAGGTGTCAACGACCGTTTCCAGAGATAGCAAATATACCTGCCTAAAATATTTTGTGGCTCTTCCCGGAATATACATGCGATAAGGTGGGTGCAGACCTGCCATGCATGGTCAAGCTGAGGGTTGCGACAGCGGAGATTGCTGGAACACAGGGGTAGTTGGGGCACCCAGACGCGTCGAGACCTTGGCGTCGCTGACCAAAGTGTTGGGTGAATTCACCACCTTCTTGCCGCCCATTTCGAGACGGTGTCGCCAGGTCATGATCATTGCGAGAGACGCAGTGCCGAGATGATGATTCAAAGTCCGAAAACAGGTAGTGTGTATTTTGGTTTGTTTTCTTCCCGGGGGCGCCGTGACAGATCTCCCACCATCATCGAGGCTCTTGCGCACCGAGTCTCATGTGGCGGCGCCTTCATATCATGTGTACGCCAACAATTTACATTCTACAACGAATACATACATAGTTCAACTCTCCACTATACAAGGGAGACATCAAAATAAATACATGATGCACGGCCGACCGCCCCCCACGCACAAGCGTATCACTGGCAACTCGCATCAAGTGATTGGGCATTCTCGCACACGACTTCCCAGCATCACACGTGAGATCTTGTCACGCAAAACGGACCTTCTCTCCAGGACGACCTTCGGATAGCAGAACCACAGCCTGTCGAACATCAGGAAACGACCAAGCGGACTTCAAGGCATGTCTCTTACATATTTACCACTGATCTTCCATCCCGGCTCATTCTTGTCAAGTTTCTCTGCGATTCTATCCCCATCATCTCCAAGCCCGACCACGACATCACTCTTGACAGTTCGCAAACTGCACACCTTTGGTGCACCCGCAGCACTAGCCATCGGTCCGATTGCAACGTCAAAGGGAGTGCTCGCCGGAGCGGCACAATCATACGTCAGTTTGCGATGATTTAGATCACCCTTGAAGAAGACAAGATCGGAGCGGGAGAGATGCAGGAATAGATCTGGTGCTTCGCTGTGCAGGTCCCAGAATGTATATCCAGTACACCAGAAGGGGTGTTGCTCATACACCCATCTGCCATCCCTTTCGTATTGCTGAACGGCTAAACTGAGCATCGCAGATCTCGCAGCCAACGGAACGTCTGACCTTCCAACGGGCACCAAGGCGCCTAAGTGACTCCCTTTCCGCCTCGGTTGCTTTGGGAAAGAGGTGTCCATACACCATGGTATTCAAAAGCCACTCCCAATCCTTTCGGGTAACATCCGAGACAAACCATGGGTATCGCTTGCCGTGGAACCTAACTTGCTTCGCGAGGCCACTCTGGACGAGGAAGTCGGCTATAGATGCGTCAATGAGTGGGAGATATTGGCATAGCGCGGTCCCTACACATACCGTAAACACAGTCACAGTACAACTCGAAACCAGCATTGTCGAGAACGAAATCAATACGGCCCCCAGTCTTCTCGCGAAGTTCTTTAAAGGTATCCCATAACTGGTTCAAGTGATTCCCTAGAATATTCTTTTCCGTCGCAGCGAGGTGATCACCACCAGTGGACTGCAGTGACTTGATTTGCTCTTCCGTCATGTTGATGAGTAATGACAAGTCAGTGGAGTTCCCCCATAGGCAAACTAAAGAAAGTTGGTAAACAGGGTGTTTGGAAACGTCAGACACCAACCCTGGGTCAGTTCGAGGAACATGAGCCGCTCAGCCTCGGTCTTTCCCTGATCGGAGATGCTTTCCGACTGCTTGGATGGTTCTGCAAAACGCATCGAGAGCTCAAAAACAGCCTCGGACGACCTGGAAAATGTGTCGCACTGCATGACCATCAGCAGCATTCGTTGGATGAATTGGTTTGATATACTTTTTGGCGGTAAAATACGTCGTAGTCTTTCCAGTACTTGCTTACGCTGAAGCACTCGTGCAAGCGACGATACTTGTAAGCTTCGGCGAAAAGCCAAGGTGCGTTCATAAAGTCTTTGCCTGGACAAGGGGGTTGATTTCAAGCCGCCAATTTGATGCCATCGCTTACCCTGGAAGTATTTCGCAATCTCTTTGTTCCAGAGGGCGACGTCGGCTTCACCGTCGTCGATGATTGGCCTGAGCTTGGCATTACCGCTCAAGTCGGCCATGAGGGTGTCCATTCTTTCGAGACACTGGACGAGGTCGATGATGCGGTCCTCGGCAGACTGCTCGTTGAGAGTGCGCGAAGTATCGTCGATTGCCTTTCCCAATATGGTTGGAAGGCGGACGCCCATGGTTGCGTGGGCAAAGGAGTATTCGTGATAGCCACGAAACGCGGGCCACGGGGGGTTATTTGGGTCGACCTAGATTGGACGTCAATGCTGGCGATTTTCAACGAGCCGAGACACACACCCTCGAGGGCGTTCTCGGCCATGGGGCTTTGATATCCTTCTTGTCCGGCAGGTGGCCGAGGTGCAGGGTGACGCGCGATGGGGGTGCAGAGGAGGGAGGGCCGTTGGCGTGGGCGACGGGTGTCATGGGTGGCTCTGCGTGGTCGGAGGGGGCGGGGGCAAGCGGGAAATAGTCGGAGTGCATGTGGGAGGGAGGGGAGGGGGAGGGAGAGGAGGGAGGTTGGGGCGAGCTCTTTATCGGATCCATGGCGCGTAACAACACGGCTTATATATTGGATGAAAAGGTCGCAAAATGGCACAGATGTTCCAAGAAAGGAAGGTACATGGTCTGACGTCATGCATTGATGACGCGCCAGTCGGGAGTGCGCACGTCGGTTGCGCTGATTTTGCCCAGAGAGGAAGTTGCTCTGCTGCTTCTCTTCCACCGCGGGACCCGGGTATTATGTAACACATGCTGCTTATCGTCAACGCTATCTCGCCCAACGTGGCAGACGCGAGGGCCCGCCCTCCTCTGCCACCCGGTACAGATGATCAAGTTCACCTCCTTCGGTATCCCCTACCTCACAGAGTTTGGAAACGTCTCCTTCGTCCCCGAACAACGCCCCCCTCGCTCGCTCTCTCCTTCCCCCTCCTCCTCCTCCTCCTCCTCCTCCTCGTTCTGCTACATCGAGACCCCCCCGCCCCCGCCGCGTCTTCCTTCCCTCTCTTTGCGACTAGCGTCATCGCTCTTCAAGCGGAAACCGGCTCATTCACCCAACGACTCCACCACCGAGCCCCCCACCTCGGAGGACACAAAGCCCCTTCCCCCTCCACCCCAGTCCGACACTTCAGAAACACATGGAATCTACATCCAACTCCCCCCCGAACTCTGCCATCCACAGATGTCTCGCAAGCAAAGGCTTGTCCACTTGCAGAAAACCATCAGCGTTGCAGTCCTTGATGCTGGCATGAGTAGTTCGCCTGGCAATACCGCTCATCACTCGAATGAGATTGCACTACAGCAAGCCCGGGGATACAAGACCGCCAATGCTCTCTTCTGCGGGACATATGGCCAGTTGATGACCGCATTGGAAGTCGCCGGCTTATCTGCAACACCATGCGTGGGCGAGGGCTTATCAGGATGTGCGTAATCTTTTACTTCCAAGAACCCACAGATCCCAATTCCGTTTCAGACACACGTCTGGGTGCTCTGTTTGTAGCACGCAACGATGGCGCCAGCCATGTCCAATTGAGAAAAATTACGTTGTGGGGCTGATTTATCTGCTAGGCTCCATCCTTGATCGACGTTGCGCACCTCCGTTATGCTGGCCCCGAGTTGGGCTGTCGATTGAACCGCTTTTACTTCTCCGTTAATTATGGACTCTTCCCACATATGCTGTACTGTACCGCCATCAATCCTGTACCTTATCTTATCGACAGACCTGTCGCACCTCGACCTGACTTCCCACTTCTCCAGGCTGTTTCTATCGTCGAGCATGGCTGATGTCGAAACTTCCCAGAGGCACTTGGTTGTACTCGGTGCCGGTGTCATTGGGTTAACTGTAGCATACCTGGCTGCGACAGATCCAGGTGTCCCATTCAAAGTAACTGTCGTTGCACGAGACATGCCCGAGGATATGCACTCCCAAG
Organism: Exsudoporus frostii; assembly: GCA_038089735.1. Taxonomy (NCBI): domain Eukaryota; kingdom Fungi; phylum Basidiomycota; class Agaricomycetes; order Boletales; family Boletaceae; genus Exsudoporus; species Exsudoporus frostii. Next base: position 147,471 of record JBBPLK010000007.1, read on the forward strand.
CATGGGCTAGTCCTTTTGCTGTATGTCATTTCCCGAAGCGATGCTCACCCTTGACCTGTCCGGAGCCAGGGCGCAAATTGGTCGCCTCTGCCAGCAGGAGCCACGGATCGACGGGTCTACAACTGGGAGCAGGTTTCTTTGTGAGCCCACTTATCACCAGTGACCGTGGCTGGTCCACTGACTCTTGGTATGCACTGAAAGCAACAAGTTCTGGGACATGATTCCCACTGGTCTGGTAAAGGTTGGTGTTATGCTTGATTAATTTGATCAAAACTGAATCGCACCAAGAAACTACCGTCAAAGATCTATTCGAGGCTGGCCGGTGACCCTTCAAAACTATGGTGGAGTAAACTGGTTCGTGAGGTGAGCCACTAACAATCCCTGTAAGTCAGAAGTGCGTTCAATTAACACCTCTTCAGCTTCACGAGCTCGATCGTTCCGAGATCCCGGAGCCATACAGCTTTGGAGTTGGGTTTTACACAGTATCAGTGAACCCACAAGAATATATCCCTTGGCTGAAGTCCGAGCTCTTATCTCGCGGCGTTTCCTTTGAACAACAGGAAGTGAGAAGCTTGGAAGAACTGCGGCCACTCGTGGGGCCAAAAGGCATTCTCGTGAATGCCGCCTCTCTCGGTGCGCACCATAGATATGCGATTGTTCGGAGAGAATCATGAGCGTAATGTCCTAGGCTCGAGGTCTATCATTGGCGTGGAAGATACCAAGTTATTTCCAATCCGTGGCCAGACAATCTTGGTAAAGTCATCCGATATACACGAATTTTTGGCCGTGGAAGGCGGTACGTACATTTGCAGACAGGGTTACTAAGCCAGTTTATTGAACAAACCAATAGACGATCGCTCGACACAGGGAGGAGAAGCGACCTACATCATTGCACGTCCTGGAGCAAAGTACCCAGATACTGTCCTTTTGGGCGGGACATTTCAAACTGGAAATTGGGATACCTCTCTTCACATGGATGTGGCTCAGCGTATCTTTGAGCGCTGTGCCAAGATTGCACCCTCACTCAAGGACAGTGGGGTTACAAAGATTTTGAGCCATCAAGTTGGATTAAGACCGGGAAGGGAGGGAGGAGCACGGGTCGAGGCGGAGGTTGTCAAGTTCCCTCTCAGTAGCACACACAACCTTGTCCCTTGGGATGCGGCGGGTTTAGAGGGTGGGAGCATGAGAGTAGTGCATGCATATGGATTTGGGTGGGGACCTTGTTTCGATATCAAAGACATCACTGCTGACGGGTTTCTCTGCAGCCCCGGAGGGTATCAGGCGTCTTGGGGAGTTGCAGCGGATGTTATGACTTTGGTCAAGGAGGAGTGGGGTGGAAAGGACACGACCACGTGATCTAACGCGTCGAATGTGTATATCATTGTTTGGATCCACAAGTTCGCGGACGAGTACTTGGTGGGATCACCACAACGTCCATCTGGCAGGCTTGCCACCATCGCCGACGTCAAACCATGTCCCTCATAGATCTCGGAAAGAATGACATCTCAGAAGAAACCCAGGCCCTCAAGGACAGGCTCGCAAGTCGAGGTTGGCTGGGTCATCAGATTGCTGTTTGCAACCAAGCTTACCTAGCTATGCCTTAGACACAGAAAGTGCAGGGCTACGGACCCAACTTATGAGACGCGAAGCGGAACTCGAGGAGTTACGAGCCACACTCAATGAAACCGTCTATAAGGTGAGATGCCTCCCAGCTCGTAGTGCAATATTCTCGATGACACCCTCGCAGCTAAGTAAAGAGGCCGAACGAGCTCTCCAGCTGGAAGAAGAGGTTTCAGCTCGGTCTTCTGAGCTCAAGACAGAACGTATTTCCCTCCAGAACAGTGAGCAAGCTCTGCAGTCCGCTCAAGAGAAGGTCAAAGCCCAGGAGCGCGCGAAAAGGGAACTCGAGTCGACACTTGACACAGTCTCGTTGCACTCCCAAGCGACCAGCGCGGAACACCAGTCCGTCCAACGTGAGAAGCGTGCTCTCGAGTCTCGTGTGCGCGAGTTGGAACGTCTTGTGCAGACACACGAAGCGAGGGGTGTTTCGAACATCCCTCGCAAGAATGGCAGACCTCGCTCTTCGTCGGTCTCGCATTTCCGTCTCCCGGCTGTGGAACAAGAACTGAACGATACCAAAGCCCAACTGCATACCAAAGATACGGCTCTTCGGGTGCTGGAGCAGAAGCTTGCTCAAGCCCAAGATGATTTAGTCAAGGCAGAGAATATGCGCATTTCGATCGACAAGGCTGGTCAGAAACGCATCTCGGAGCTCTTATCGAGCTTAGAGAGGAAGGAGGAAGAACTGGAATCGCTGAGGGAGACAGATAATTCCGGTGAAAGAGAGGAGGAGCTATTGAAAAGGATCGACGAAGACGCAGCGAAAATCGTGGGCTTGGAAAAGTTGGTCGCCGAAAGTCAAACTACTCGGACAAGTCAGGCTAGGGTTCAAAAACTGCAGAGTCAACTGAAGGCAGAGTGCGAAAAGGTACACCGCAGTGAAGACCTTCAGAATCGATTGCTTCACGAGAAGGAAGAGCTGCTCAGACAGTACGAAGCCTCCAAGCGCGAGATAGATGAGGGCCATGAATTGTTGATGGCCCGCGAGTATCAGATCAAAGAGTTGGAGACCAGACATGCGTAAGTCATTGGTTTCCGCATCCTTGACTTTCCTAAATGAGATTACAACAACAGTCATCTCCTGGCCGAACTTGATGACCATGACCGCCGCAAGGAGCCCCTATCGCTCGACGCAGAACACTCCTCATCTCAAGAACCGAATGGCGTCCCAGCGTTTTCTAACGAGTCTGCCCTAGCGGATCATATCCAGACCTTGTTGCAAGCGATTGATCGGTTGCGCTACGAGCGTGACGGGCTCAAGCGTGCGCTCGAGTTCTCGGAGGTTGAATACCGCATTACTACAGAAGGTTTTCAATCCCGCATCGCGTCCTTGACAAGACAATTGACGGGGAGCGCATACGAAGTCGCGACGGATAAACCCCCAACCAACACTTGCGTGGAGCAGAGAATGAACCGATTAACTTCATGCGCCGCCGCCTTCACAGTGGTTATATCCAACTTGCAAACTCACCTAGATCTTTCCGAGGATCGTCTATCCGCGACTTCTGCCGATCTCGCTTCTTCTAATTCCCGGTTACACGACGCACTCGCAGTTATCGATACCCAGAAACAATTATTGGGCGCGAACGCACACGAGCATGATGACCTTCTTCGCAAATTTGATGTAGTGGCCAAAGAGCTCTCCGAGTCGGATGAGGACCGCGATCGCTTGCGTTTTCAATTGGCCGATGTAGAAGGGCAAGTTGCTATCATGGTGGAACGTGCCAAAGCCTCTGAGGATGCTAGGGAAGAAGTACAGCGAAGTTTCCATCTGGCTGAGCAGCGCCTCGCCACCCTCAACAACAACTGCCAGGACATCGAGTCTGAGCGCAATTCCTTTGCCCTTCAGATCACGAACCTGCAGGATGATCTTGTCCGTGTACAGGACGAACTGTTTGACGCTAAAAATTATTATAACACTCTCCATGCTCAGCAACTCTCAGCAATGTCTACATCCGAGGTCGTACAAGCACTCAAGGACCGCATACAAGAACTCGAGGCGCGCATTGTACATCACACCGACCAGATTGGCGAATACCAGCACGACATCCGTCGATTGGAGGCCAACGTGAAGCTCCACGAAGAGCGCATCGCAGAGATGACGACGGAGCTGGAACTTCTTGCTTCCCAAAAAGATGCTATGGTCGAAGACTGTGCCGAGGCGAGAGAGGCAAGAGATGATGCTATCGAGAGATTGGAGGCAGCTGAAGAGGAGGCAGAAAGACTCCAGCAACAGTGGCAGCGGCAGAAGCACGCCCACGAGGCAGAACTGTCCTCGATGGCGGCGAACCTAAAGTCCGAGAACCAGCAGACCACTGCACGTCTAGCAGAGTTGGAGTCCGAGAACGCCGGGTTTATCCACGAACTAGACTCAGTCAGCCGTGATCACCAGCGTCTTAGCGAACAGTTGAATGCTGTCGCTTCTCGCTCACGGTCACTTGAGCTAGAAAACTCGAAGGTGAACACGGAAATACAGCAAGCCGTCATTTCTCTCGCCGTCATATACAAGGATTCTGCTCGACGACTCCAGAGGTCCTACCAACATACCACATCCTTGGAATCGCAGCTAGTGACCCTTAGCCAGGAGCTCGAGCAGAAGGGTACTCTCATCGATGGCGCGGAGAAGGAAAAACACGATTTACTCCAGCGACTAGCGGACATTTATACGGCAAGAGATCAAGACGATCGGACGTCATCCTCTTGCCTACAGATGACTACTGAAGAGCTCTCCAGCACGTGCGCGGCATCACAGCAGCAGGAAGCGCAGCACGATGGTCATGATGTAGACTTTTTGCACAATTCACTGCAAGAAAAGGAACAAGAGCTGGTGACCGCAAGACAGTTGCTTGAAGAAACCAAGACCCGCTATGCCGAAGTCGAAGCGGAACTTTTAGAGCGTATCGCTACGATGACTATGGAATTGCAAGCTCAGGAAGAACAAGCCGATGATATCACTGGTCTACGGGTGGAACTTGAAAACGTGAAGGCCCAGCTGCAAAACTCAGTGGAAAACTTCTTCGATCTGGAGAAACTCCATGACGACGTCATCCAAGAGTTTACTACCGCCCAAGAAATTTTCGAGCGTCGGCTTACTGAAACTGACGAACAGATACGCTCATTAGACGCGGACTATCAGCGCACTCTGGTGAATGTGGAAGCAAAGTACAGACACGAGGCTGATATCCTCGCGAGTAATCTTGAAGATCGCGAACATGAGGTGGATGAGCTACGCCAGCAGCTTCATGATTTATCAGAGGCACATACTCGTGCTGAAGGGAAGCTTCACGAGGAGTTGAAATCCTACGAAGTCCGTCACGCCCTCACGGATGACCTGGAGAAGGACCTTCGCCGAACCATTTCCGACATGCGTCAGCGATTGGCACAAGCAGAAGCTGAGACCATCGGGCTGCAGGAGGAACGGCAGTTACTGCAAGTGCAGATTACCGACCTCCGGGCTGAAACCCAGCGATTAACGTCATTGACACGGTACCTGGAAAGTCAGGTTAGGGAAAGGTTAGTTAGAGCGATCTACTCGCTGAATGTTCACTCATTATATGTACAGTAAAGATGCTTGTACGCTGTTGAAGGAAAGCCTGGAACGATCGGAATTGAGCCTCGCTGAATCAGAGAAGGCTGGCAAGGCTGCGGAGTTCAATCTCACTCTGCAAACCACTCAGCACGAAAAAGTGGTCGCAGTACTCCGTCGCGAGATTGCATCCCTCCAGTCTGGACCCGAACTGCGTTCCGCTCTTGCTGACCTCGAAGAGAAGAACCAAGAGATGGATGACTTGCTCAGGGAAAAATGTCAGGAGATTGAAGAATACGATGATCGAATACTCGGGTGAGTTGTTGAATGCTCTGTCGTCAAATACATCCAGTTGAGTATGACTACCCGCAGGACGTTAAAAGCAAACAAGAAATTGACGAGTAAAGTAGACTCCCTGACACGAAAGGTACAGGCTTTGCAGGCGAAGCTTTCCTCGATGAAAAAACAGCCTCCAGAACCTGTGGTGGAAGCCACCCCTGCGCAGGCGCCTTCCACTGCCAGCCCATCTCTTCTCGCTCCTGCAGCGATGAACGCAGGAAGCTACCTCAGCTCTTCCCATATTCGGGAGAGCTCTGCCCCTTCGTTGACTTTGAGGTCTAAGACTCCAGAGCCACGGCTACAGCCAGTAGTTGCTCTATCTTCGTCACACACTCCAGGCAGGACAAGAGAACCTTCTGGGTGTGAGATGTCTGCTGGAAAGAAGCGCCCTGCACCTGATGACGACGAACGGGATAGTGTTCCTGCAGAGGGCCATTATTCCACAGATTCATGTCTCCGGAACGAACCCACACCCCGTTTGCGACGAGCCCATGGACACCCAGCTGGCTTTACACCAGTGCGCGGTGCTTCACGAAAACCCGCTGGACTGCCGTCGCCAGGACGTCGGCTGAATGCTGGTATGACACCTTCTGAAATTATCACAGATGTCACCAATAGTCCGCGGGGGCCTTCGGGACAGGGCGATGCTCAACTGAAGAAGAGAAGCTGGCTAGGGAAGATCAGAGGTGGCGCGGGATCTCAAGCTGCGAGTTCCCGGTTGGGTGCTTTTGGAGGACAATGACATGTCTTGTTACTACCGGACAGTAGCTTCACATTTTCTGTACTGTATTCACTTTGACGCATTGGCATGCAAAGCTGTAATAGTTCACGGGAGTCAACCTGTCATTTTGCGCATCGCAGTCGGCGTTGGCCGTACCCAACCATAAACATCAACGTCCTCGAGCCAGCGACACGGAATGGCAACATATGACACTTTACACCGCCAGTGCAGAACCCTCGAATCCCTCTTTGACTCCAAGCTAACTTCCTATGCACGCCTTGCATCTGCCATAGTCAAGAACCAAGATGATGTCGAGTCGTCAGGCTCACGCGGGCGGTGGCAAGATCTGCAAAGCGAGGTGGAAGACTTGCTGGAGAAGGTGAATAGTGACCACCCAAGATTACTCTCGTGGCTTACTTGGTTTCAAGCTCAGGGAAACTAATGACGCCCTCCTTGCAATCTCCACGAATCCAGACTCTATACCATCCCAGTCTGTGGCTAGGACAATACAGAGGCACCGCGAGGTCTGTCAGGACTACGCACGGGAATTTCAGCGCACAAAGGTCTCCATATATGCACCTTTCCTTCTAGTTGCGATCTAACTCGCAACGTTCCAGGCGAATATACAGCATGCTCTCGAACAAGCGAACTTGTTGACTGGAGTGCGAAATGATATAGAGTACGTCGTTCTCGCTTCGTTACCATCATACCCTATGTTCTAAACACTCAGTAGCGCATACAAATCCTCGGCTGCCGATTCCCTGTTGGCTGAACGCAGCCGAATCGACGACTCGCATCGAATGACAGACGAGGTTCTGGAGTACGCCCCAGCAGCCTCTTCACGGCATGCCATGTTTAACCTTCCCACAGACAAGCGTACGAGACAAGGGCTGAATTTTCTCGTCAAAGTAGTTCATTGGCAGGCATCAACACGCGGATGGCAGGCGTCATCAGTAAGATTTTTCCCTTGCCCATCCTCACTCCTGACCTATCTATTTTGTAGGCACGGTGCCCGGGATTAATAACATATTGGCAATGATCAAAACTCGCAGGAGACGGGACGCTATCGTCGTTGGTGTTGTGATCGCCGTATGCTTGCTATCAATTCTAAGCTATATGTCCCGCTAGTGAAATAGCAGTAATCCAGATCAGTTGTGTGGTTGACGGGAGGTTCATTCAGTGTATGGTGTGTGGCGTCAGGGTGTTTGCCTGGCCACGGGTCGTACTACTTAGCGGACCAACGTGGTTTCCCTTCTGGAATTCCTGCCAGTTGCGCTTCAGTCGCCTCACAGCACCCCAATCCTCTACCCTCAAGTCCTCTATCCATGTCGTCTCAACCGTCCACCCCTTGATTTCAGCAACAATCAGCACCATTTCCCAAGTACGTTCGGCGCACTGCTCGACAGGGTGATAATCAGATTCAACCAAGATACGACTAGGAAGACATGCTTCGATGAGCGTTCGGTGGTTGGAAGAACGCCCATTGATCACAGTTGACAGAGACATATATACATTCGGATGACGTTTCTGCGTACAATGAGTGGCTGTAATGTCAAGTGCCACAAACGCAGAACAAGTACCTCTATCGCCCTCCAAGTCTCTACACTGAGCCCACAACTGTGGAGATCGATGCTGATGCGCTGCCACTTGGAACCATGTCTCTGATGCATTCGGTCCAGCAGTTCCAGAGTAGCTTGATGGGACTTGACACTATGAATGCTGACGTTTCTACGAAGCTCGACTGCGAGATCAATTTGCGGCTCAAGGACAGCTAGCTGGTGCTCGAGAGGAACTATAAAATTAGTTAACTCTCGCGGTATGGCAGCGTACTCGATGGGGACTCGAGCAGCACGGTCGAGCCCGACCTCTCCCACCATGGCCTGTGGAAAGGAGGAAAAGTTTCTTCGTAATTCTGCGAGGATGTCCGCGAGTGGGATTGGATCCGGGAGGTGAGGGAGTAGTCTCTCGAACATCTCCTGATGTTTGCCCGAAGGCGAGAAAAGTTGCCGATAGTGCTCCTCCCTCGTGGCGCCGGGCACCATCGATATCCAATGCGAGAACCAGGGATGATAGCCTGGTGGCATTTATGTAACCCAGTTTCGATGCATGGTTAGTAGAGAAAGCAAGTTGAACGGGGTGCAGTTGCTGACCGAAACATGGAACTACCTTCTCTGGATGTGCATTTGCTAGATCTCGTACAAGAGGCTGGTCAGCGGGTCGCGAGGACATGGCACAAATTGTGATTGCCAGGTTATCCATTGCCTGTGTGGTAACATCCGAGTCCGTGGGGTGACAGTGCACATCGACGACATGGTGCAGGACGTCGAGCGGTGGTAGCGACGGTGGCGATGGCTGCACCTGCATCCCAAAGTGAGGATGCGGTTAGTCCGCTTGTGGTTGTACGTGATTGGTGTGCACGAGGGGGCCGCTCTGTTTTCGGTCACCATGTTTGGTATTGCTCAAACTTTCAAGATCGTTATCAGAGCACGGCACAAGTTGTCCATCTCGACCACCAATTTTTCGACAAAGCGGCAAATGCAATGCCAATTAAACACGTCTCCACCCGTTCACCGGTGGATGAAGGATTCACTGGACCGCGATGCGTTCCGTACATCGCTACAGGTACTCGGCGTGCGTGTGCCAGCCAATAAGACGACAAGCATATTGAAGTCCGAGCTGTTGAAGAGGTGCGTTCCTTCCGTGGTCATCTGCACCAAACCCGCGTATTGTTAATGTGCACCCTTTTCAAGATATATTATAGATTTACCAAGGATCAAGAGCGTCGTTTGGGATCCTTCCGGGGAACAGGACCGCAGAGTCATCCTGTTGAAAGTTTGGGAAGAAGGTACGAGTGCCAGTCGGCACACGAACCACCGCTGATCTATTTCCCGAAAGCTAGCTGCTTTGTCTCCAGAGGCACGCTTGTTCTTGCAGAAGCAACACGTCGATCTAGTGCAACATAAAATTGATCTTGACTATAATTACTGGACTGCAGGTATGCAGAAATGGCTCACCACGGATGTCCGACCGATCCTTCTGCTCGTAGATGATATCATAAACTCCATACTCCCTGAGCACCTCTGTGATGGCTCGCCGACAGGCTTCTCCATCACCGGGCACATTGGCAGGCGTGTTTCTGTATATCCTTTACACAAATACTGACCAATGGTCACCAGCGCACATGAACCTCAATCAGGAGTATTTACCCTACAAACACCTAATAGGGCAAATTATCCTGGACGCAAGTCACGATCGAGATGGTCCAGCCTCAAACTAACGAAAGTTTCAGAAAAACCCTGGAATCAAGACCGTTGTGAACAAGCTAGACAATATTGACACCAAGTTTCGCTTCTTTAAAATGGAAGTCCTTGCTGGAGAACCAGATTTCATTGTCGAACATGTGAATCTCCGCTATTCGGTCAAATTGCAGATGATTCTAACAGCATCTTTTCGGGCAGCACGAGTCGACTTGTCGGTTTATCTTCGATTTCTCCCAAGTATACTGGAATTCCCGGTTACACACTGAACACGAGCGTCTTGTGCAGCTGTTCAAGCCGGAGGATGTTGTTGCAGACGTGTTCGCTGGTGTTGGCCCTTTCGCCATCCCGGCTGCAAAGAAAGGTTGTGCAGTCCTGGCCAATGATTTGAACCCGGAGAGCGCGTATTGGCTGACAAGGAACATAGCTACTAACCAGGTATGTCTCCAGCGTGGCTGCAGTGCTAGATGCTCAGAGCAGCCCAGGTGTCCGATCTCGTCCGTGCTAGCTGCGAAGACGGGCGTGATTTTATCCGAAATATCGTGGCTCAAGTGCTGGAGAACCCATTTCCTGCGTATGGAGGTCCAAGGTTAAGCAGGATGCAGGAGAGACAACAAAAACGTCAGCAAGAGAAGCAATCAAGTCATGCCCATCCATCCAGGACGGAGGCCTCCGATGCGCAAACTCCGTTGTCGCGGAATAAAATCACGCACTTTGTTATGAATTTGCCGGACTCAGCATTGGAGTTTCTGGACGCATTTCGAGGTATTTTAATTCCGCGAGGTGAGGCTGAAGAGCGATTGAACGATGTTTATGCCACCATGCCGATGGTGCATTGCTATTGTTTCACTCGCGAGTTAGACCCACACAAGGCTGAGGCAGACATCAGGCAGGTATGTGGACATGCAGCTGCCCATGCAAACATGCGGTGACGTGTGATATTTTGCTAGAGGGCCGAAGGTAATATTGGAGCCAAGTTGGAAAGGGAGGTCACGTTCCACATGGTACGATCGGTCGCTCCAAACAAGGACATGTACTGTATCAGCTTCCGGCTTCCTCGCGAGGTGGCCTTTGCGCGGTGATTCGCTGCTGACTGCAGCCCACCCGCTGTTTTCGCGCCAGTAGCATGGCGGTGGGCAATGGATGCACCGCAGTTGTTCTGCCGACGTGATGTGATGCGGTACATGATGCTTAGATAATCCATATTTATCCCCGCACCGGAGTGCTAAGAGAATAAAACATCTCCACCAGTAGACCCCAGGCAGCCATTGCAGATCTCCTCAGTGGAGCTGCACAAGTACCACAACCTGGGCTTTTATTTCCATCTCATAGATATACCCATAGAACTCACCGGACTAATCCTATAGAATTGCAGACTACACATGTCTCCCTTCTTTTCTTCCGTTTTATCGTCCATCCACTGCGAAGCACGGGACAGTCCACCCACCCTCACTGGGTCCGCCCTCAAGAGTGTTCGGAGTGCCGTGGCAGTTCCCGAGAATGAGCTCAAGCGGTGGAGGCGTGTCTTTGACGCCAATGCAAAAGTCGTGATCAACGGCGAAAAGTGCGTTATATGATGTGCTCTCACAAAATACTCACTGGTATATTGGCGCAATGCCAGGTTCCTTGACACCGAGAACTTCGTGAATGCCATTGCAACGAGTGGCGACTTGACCAAAATAAGCCGTGCACAGTTCGCGATGTTGTTCCGCGTCGCCGACGCCTCGAAACGGGGCCTTGTATCATGGGAAGACTTTACAGTCTTCGAGACACTTTTAAAACGTTCAGACGCTGATTATTGGATAGCTTTTAAATACTTTGACGTGTGAGTCGTAAGGGAAATTGTACCACCTAAATCTAACACTTCTATTGTCAAAAAGGGACAACTCCGGGACAATCACTTTTGATGGGTTCAAGGATGTATTCACAGCCAATGTCGGCTCGTCTTCAATCCCTTTTGACTTTGACTGGTCAGTCGACCGTCTTGGCGTGAGAACGTACTTTTTGTTTATACGCGTCTCGCAGTGATTGGGTTAAGTTGTACCTCGGGAAGAAGAACGGAACGCACGTGCTCGGATGTAGGTAACCCCTATAATTCCTATTTTCCACCACTGAGTATGATCGTTTGCAGACAATGAGTTCACTCAGCTAATGAAAGAGCTCCAGGGAGAACGTCTCCGTCAAGCTTTCAAATATTTAGACGCAGATCAAGACGGTTTCATTAAACCGGAACAGTTCAAGCAAATCATTCTCGTGCGTGGACTCACTATCATTGATGGCATGGAAAAATCATATCGTCGTCAGGAGCTTGCAGGGCACAAATTATCGGATGCGGTGGTAGAGCGCTTGCCTACGCTATGCACACTCACTCCAGGAGGACGTATATCATATTCCGAAGTGGTAGCATTCCACAATATCGTGCGAGGTGGGTGTGATCGACGCATTTTCGCAGAAAATACTGAAGTCGAAAAATCGGTCTCAGAAATGGATATGGTTGAACGGTACGTGACAAAATTCATGCAGAAACAAAGCAGGAGTATATGAAGTTTTATGCCAGTATCATACGTGAGGCGATTGTGAAGTCCAAGGACGGCCGAATAGACCAGTCTGACTTCCTCAACCACTCCGCTGCAAGGTCACGCTATTCGCTCTTCACACCCATGGAAGCCTCCATTATCTTCCATTTTGCTGGGAGGGGGACTGGTGACAAGAGACTTGCTTTGGTTGACTTTGCGCAGTTACTGGATCCTCGCTGGAGGGCCCCGCATGAGGAATACGAGGGCAAGGCTACGACCACTAACGCTTCTTTCTGGAATCGGTTCTTGCATTCCACATATAGTTTTGTTCAAGGAGGTCAGTATCAATGGAGATTTTAAGTAAATGTTGCTGAGCTGGTCACAGGATTTGCTGGCGCATGTGGAGCAACTATTGTATATCCCATCGACATCGGTAAGTTCACCCGTTCAAGCAGGTGCAATTGAATGTACTAAAGTATGGATTAACAGTGAAGGTTTGTGTGACCTCAATTTTCTGCTCTCCCGATTGCTCATTTGGAGCTGTGTTTGTTAGACCCGGTCAGGCTTTTTTGATGCCTGTGTATCACTCTTGATTGACAGCTTTGAATTTTAGCATGCAGAATCAACGAACCACAGTTGTGGGTCAAATGCTGTACAAGAATAGTTTGGATTGTGCCCAGAAGATCCTCCGCAATGAGGGATTCCTTGGATTCTACCGCGGTCTTGGCCCTCAATTGATTGTGCGGATATGCTTACTGCGTCACAAACGACACAGCTGATACCAACGATAGGGTGTTGCTCCAGAAAAAGCCATCAAATTGACCGTTAATGACCTCGTACGTGGGCGGGTAATGGACCCTGAAACTGGCCGAATCAAACTAGGGTGGGAGTTTATCGCTGGTGGTACTGCGGGTGGTTGCCAAGTTGTATGTACCGATCTTGCTTTGTGTGACTGTACTGACCCCAGCAGGTCTTCACAAACCCCCTGGAAATCGTGTATGCCTCCCAAATCAGCCTTCTCGATAACTATTAACACTTTTTCAGGAAAATCCGATTACAGGTCCAAGGCGAAGCTGCCAAGGTAGAGGGTGCCGCTCCAAAAGGTGCTGTGCACATCGTTCGGCAATTGGGCCTTATGGGTTTATACCGAGGAGCAAGCGCTTGCTTACTCCGTGATATCCCGTTTTCTGCCATTTACTTCCCTACCTACTCACATCTCAAGAAGGATGTTTTCCAAGAGGGTTACAATGGAAAAGAACTCAGTTTCTTTGAGACCCTCGGTTCAGCTGCCATCGCGTAAGTACTTGTGTATCATTGCATGGTTTTCTTGATCTAAGAACATCTCCGCAGAGGCATGCCAGCAGCCTACTTGACAACTCCAGCAGGTCACTTCGTGTGCGTTTTACTTTGAATTTCGCTGACGAACCAGTAGACGTGGTGAAGACTCGCCTTCAAGTAGAATCTCGCAAAGGCCAGTCTCATTACAAGGGTGCAACGGATGCATTTGCGAGAATATGTGAGGCCAGCCTCCAATTGCTCACATTGAACTTGACTGAATACTGCCTAGACCGAGAAGAGGGGTTCAATGCGCTATTCAAAGGTGGCATAGCACGTATCCTTCGAAGTAGTCCTCAGTTTGGTTTCACACTACTTGCATACGAGTATCTGCACAAGGTACGCGAATCTTGCACTTTGGACACCTGGAATGATTGAGCAAAGCATTTTCCAGTACCTACCAGTAAGTAGACTCTGGCGAGAAAATTGCGGTGCTGACACCACTTTTGCAGTACCCATGGGAAGATAAACCACCTCAAGTACAGACAGCACTTACCTCGCGGCAAGAGGAGATGTCAAGGATGCGCGCCAGGAATGCCTTGAAAATTTTGCTTGATGTCCATGGCGATTTTGGGCGCCGTGCTGCCAACTTCAGTCCTCCTCTCGTCCGTCCTCCGTCATCCAGATTGGCGTGAGGTATGACTGGCATCTGAGCAATTTTCAACCTGTTTATTCGTTAGGCTACTCTCTACCCTTAACCGCTATCCTAATGATTTAGAAGCGAGGACAGTGATATTAGAGATTGAATATTTTGCCTTGCGGATCTCTCCGTGATAGTCTTGCACCTGAATAATTGTAACTCGAAAGGCTTGCAGTTGAGAAATGGACAATGTGATACGGGTATAGTAATTTAATACGTGTAGTTCCTGTCAAGCCCATCATCGTTCGTTCCGCATGAAATTCAAAACTGTGGAAAACGTCACGACCACTAAACCAGTTTATCAGACACAACTAGGGGACAGTAGGAATGACGTATTATTACATAAGATCTTTGGCGTTGTTGTCGAGGTGAGATAGGGGGGACCTTCAGAAGACCGAAGACCTTGCGAGGCAATGCAAGCAAGGTTGCTATCACTCCCTCATCTGTTGATAATGCCATTGCGTGAAGTCCAGTTTCCCCCCGAGGCGGCATCGCTGAGCAACGGGAAGGAGCGGGTCCTCATCTTCTTTTCTTCAAGACTGCCAGAAAGCAATTTGCTGTGGTGCCCCGTGGGTCGGCGGTTGGCAAGATGACTCCTCTGTAGCTTCTGACGTGAACATGAACAGGATTGTATTGCTATGGAAGATTTGATCAGAAACACATTCGGCCCTGAGCAAGGCCCGTCTGCTGTTTTAGTTTACGTTGGCCAGAGATCAGAGTGAGTGTTGCCATCTGATACAGGTTGTCGGGCGGTCTCAATGGTTAGGACAGATGGAAGACACCTGACAATATCTTCCGCAAAGAGCCATGGAAAGTTCAGGTTATCCCGACTATCATCAAGTTGGACGAAGTAGGTTACTCATTGTCTCCAGCATTCTGCAATAATAACACACGGTGTAGGCTGGAGAGGAAATTGGGCGTCTGGTTGACGGACAGAACTTGATATCGGAGGAACTGCCCTCGTTCATTCAGTAGTCCACCCCGTGTTACTGTGCCTTTGAATGCTTATGCTATACGCTACAGAGATCTTCCGAGTTGACCGGCGGAGGTTTGGTTGGCACGGGCCCCAATTGGACACGAACTGAACACACTCGATCTGATTTCCTGGTATATCGCGGTGTTCGGAGCCATCGTTTCCTTATACAGCTCTTCGCCTATAACTTAAATCCCAATACCACACAGCCATTCTTCCTCCATTGCTGTGGGTTTTCCGCAAGGAAAATGTAGACCATGTACCAGTCAGATCTCTTCCTCTCCACGCGCTGGATGCAGGGTGACCCTGCCTCTTTTAATTCGGTCCCAGCAAACGGCACATTTGAACTTGCAGCCAAGTTCTCAAATGGGACATCCTACAGGACATGCAGGTCATGTGCAACCCAGGCAATATTACTTGTGGAACCGAGTTTCAGCGCTTAGCCTAAGCAGTGCCACCGCGTTCAAAGTTGGCTATCAGGATCCACCCTGTGGTTGGCATGTTGTGGCCCCGCCAAGTTCCTGCAAGTAACCTGTCAAGGCAGTAGTCGGCGGCATGGCCTGCCGCGGCCATCCTCTGCGTCGTCCCTTCTACTCGATGGTTCCATGCTAATTCCACAGGATCTCACAGCAAAACATGGTGCTAGACAGTCAATATAAAACTAGACGTGAAAATCAAACGTCTCTCGCAGTTCTCAGCCCTTCAACCCGATTCTCAGTATGCCTGGCCTCAAATACCATCTTTCATCGGAAATCCGCGTTCTCGAACATCACTCTGCTCAGGACTTTCTCGCCGTCACCTATCCAACGCTTTGTAGACATGAGTGTTCATCTAACATTATCTTGGCTCACGCAATCAAGAAAATCAGTGCAGAAGCAGCATTGACAGGTTGTCAGTTTGTTACACAGTCCGAAGTAACACTCGACACACCGTCAAGTGACGAACTCAGCGACTCGATATGGTTGACCATCTGGTCGACATCTCCACAGGGAATTGTAGAACTGGACCTGGTTTTGGCTTGTCATCGGGCGGGACAACATGACTTACCCGTCTTCCTATGGGCATCGCAGCCCAGAATGCTATCTTCACCTCAATGGTTAGCGCCTCGTGTCACAACCCTCGCTGACCGCTTGGCGTCACGCGTTCCTCCAACGCGCGTCTTCTCCATATTTGGTATGACCGCCCTTGTGAAGGCCTTCAGCAAGTGCTGGACAAGCCTTACCGGCTTCCAGGTGGAACCCCAGCCATTCTATGCAGCATACCTCACCTATTGCAACAAGGAAACTTTCATCGACTCAGAGGTCAATCTGCCGTTCGGGCATTTTATCCGGCGTGGAACGATTTCGGATATCGAAGATATTGCCAAGCTCGGCAAGGGTTTCGCAGATGACTCGGTACGGGACAATAACGTATCTTGCTGCGCGTCCGATCCAACTCATATGTATTGTGTTGTTTAGGTATATTTCCCGCTGTCTGTCGAGCTTGCTCGTGCAGAAGCCTATGAGCTCGTGTCCAAAGGTCAAATTTGGCTGTACGAAGTATCAGGCGCCGTCGCGGCCATTTGTGCTGTTACGCGGTCATCGATGAAGGTCTCTGCGATCACTAAGGTTTACACCTGCCAAAATTGGAGACGTCAAGGCTTTGCTGTGGATTTGGTTCGCAGCGTAACTCGCCGGTAAGTACATGCGGTCCTATCTCCATACTGTTATTGATATAGTCGAAACAGACTACTGGACTGTGGTAAAGAAAGCGTTGTCTTGTACGTCGGTCATGAAAACAGCGCCCGTCGAGTGTACCATCGCATCGGATTCGTCGGACTTTCAGGAAAGCCCGAGGAACGACCTGAGGATGTGGAGGATGCCTTGGAACTTGGATTCATCGGCACAGACCGTGGACACTGGTAAATTGTTGGGATTGGCTCCTTGGTGATCCCCTTTTCATGTCTTCTCAACGCATGTAACATTACGCACATGGACATCGCAAGGTTTACTTCCCTATACATATCTTAGATTTGACAAGCCCCTAGATACTGAGCAATGCATATATTATTTTCTCTGAATCGTAGCAAAGCTGTATTCAGAATCATTACAACAGCGAGTAAAGTTGCCGGATTTGCCGCCACTTTTATGTGACACAAAAATGTCACCTATCACCATCTCCCTGCCCGCAACGGCCTTGAGCATATCCCACACTGTAAGCAAGCCGACGGATACTGCAGTCAATGCTTCCATCTCAACCCCAGTTTTGCCTTCACAAGAAACCGTAGCTGTGCATCGGATCCTGTGTGGTAATGTGTGGGAACCATGACCTTGACTTTCCCGAATATTTACCACTTCGGGGGTCAGCATAACTGAGATGGTAGAGAGCTGCAGAGGATGGCACAGGGGAATTAGTTCCGAAGTTCGTTTGCATCCCATTATGGCTGCGAGCTGCGCTACGGTGAGGGCATCACCTTTATTGGCGGCCTTGGTTTGTAGTTTATCCACTGGCGAGTTGTTTTTTACATAGGGTGGGGCTCCGGTAACCAGTTCATATGCAGTTCTGGGAATGTAGATACAGCCTGTCGCTGTAGCGGTTCGCTTGGTCGAATCTTTGTCACCAACGTCGACCATGGATGGGCGACCAGCGGAATCTAGGTGGGTTAGCCTGGGCGTGAGGTTGGTCGAGTGACTCTGCCAGCGTCGCTCAACTCGAGTCACTGCGCGGGAACCAGCCGTAATGGGGATGAGATTCCTCAGCCGTAAGCCCGAGAAAGGATGGATCAATGATTGCTGAGGTCCTGTGTAAATACGAGCATTGATCAGGAAGGATGCTGCTAGCTATCTCCCTACAGTGTTTCAAGAGGAAAGTAGCTAACCTCCTATCAGAATCATCGGACGATTCGTTAGAACATCTATACTCTCCATCCCTGCATGTTTCTCTTTCTTCTCGGTAACGGCGGATCCAATAATTTGCAGCAGGTCTTCATCTGTTGCACCGCTTCGAAGTGCGTCGCGAAGAGAGATTTCCTTAGCATCGAACAAACAGACCTGATGGTCACGCAAAGTCAGGCAGAGTGCTTTATTACGGTGTAGAAATACCCTCGCCTTTATTTGGCCGTCGGCAGTCAGTCGCAGACGATTGCAAGATGAACAAAAGTGGTCAGACATACTGCTGATGAAACCAATGTTGCCCGTGTAGCCTGGTATATTCCAGGAACGAGTAGTATCATTGAGTTCATCAGGTGCGCGTGCAATTGTAGGGTGTCGGTGTTTGATTACGTCCAACAGTTCCGTGGACGGTACCATTTTAGCTTTGTCCCACTTGTTGCCTTGTAGGTTAAACGAGCTAGCTTAATAAGCGAACGAAAGACTGCTCGAACAGTTACCTGTGAAGGGCATGAATTCGATGAAGCGCACGGAAAGCCTTTTGTCTTTTGTTAGTTCGGTAAAGTCGAGGACCTCGGCATCGTTAAGTCCTTTGATGACGACGACGTTTAACTTGACAGATTGCAAGCCAGGGCAAGATAATGCCACATCCAAAGCACGCAAGACGGCCTCATGACCAGGGCGACGCGTCATGATCTCAAACTTGAATGGGTCTAGCGTATCAAGGCTGCGTGACTGAATCTGATATTTACATGGAGGGGAAGCAAGGGAACGAACCTCAGGTTGAGGTGGGTGAGGCCCTTGCGCACCAAATCAGACAATCGACGATGTAGAGTAATCCCGTTACTGGTCATTGCGATTGAATCGAGACCAAACGAACGCAATTCATTGAGCCTTGCTGAGGTCAGCGTCGGACGACAGTCGATACAAGACAGCGGAAGGGGTCACCTATTATATTGTCGAGACCCTTTCTGACTGTCGGCTCTCCACCGGTCAAACGTATTTTGCGGACACCACTTTTGACGAAGAGAGAGGCAAGACGGATGACTTCGTCGTCCGTGAGAATGTGTCCTCGGGGAGAGAGTTCCACGCCCTCACTCGGCATGCAGTAGAAGCCTGATGACTGAATGAATGCGGGGCTTTGAATGGGAGCGACGAAAGGGGGACGTACATCTCAGATTACATCGCTCGGTGAGTGAGATGCGAAGGTAGTCGTGCCTGCGATTGAAGGAATCGACGAGGGCGGGTGAGAAAGGTCGCTGGGCATCGATGTGTGCAATCTTGTCCTGGGCAGTAAGTTGGAGGGGGAAGTCGGGGAGAAAGGAAGGAAGATACCTGCACCCGGGCTCGGATGTGGGACAGCGGACGGGCCAGGGAGGGACACAGGCTGGTGCGAATGCGATGCATGACCTGGTTCAGGTCAGTAGCTGTGACAATATCCGTGACAGCTTCCGTGACATATCTCGCGACGCGTCACGGCACCTGCTCACTGATCACTGACGCGTCCATCTCCCAGCAAGCAGCCATGGCAAGTACCATCTGTTCCATCCTCGCCGTCCGTTTCGTCTCACACCCACACAGTCCATAATGGAATACAGCGGTGGCTCCGTCATAGCCATGGTTGGCAAGGATTGTGTCGCCATCGCCTCCGACCTACGGCTGGGCACCCAGTCATTGGGCATTTCATCCAACTTCCAGAGGGTACTTGTCTGATACTTCCCCGTGCTATGTTCACCTCTCACCCTTCTCCAGATCTTTCCCGTGACCGACAGATTGTATGTCGGTCTCTCCGGACTCGGTACCGACGTCACCACACTGTAAGTCGCCTGTCTGACTCGCAACGTCCCCATCTCAGGCATCGCAGACACGAGCGCTTCCGTTATCGTGTCAACATGTACACTATCAAGGAGGAACGAGAGATCCAGCCAGAAACGTTTACCCACATGGTGTCCTCTACTCTCTACGAGCACCGTTTTGGACCATACTTTATCGAGCCCGTCGTCGCTGGTCTTTCAAAGTCACCCACAGGCACATTCAAGCCATTCATCGCCGCGACAGATCTTATAGGTTGCATAAATTTCGCCAAAGACTTTGTCGTCGCTGGGGTCGCCGGCTCAAAACTGTTCGGTATTGCAGAGGGTCTTTGGGAACCTGACCTGGAACCAGAGGATCTCTTCGAGACCATTTCGCAGACTTTTCTAAACGCAATTGATCGAGATGCTTTTTCGGGCTGCGGTGCAATTGTACATGTCATGTGAGGGCTTTGCCTTTCATCACACTGTATCTTCCTGTCTGACCCCTTCCCATTTAGCACCAAAGACCGAGTCATATCTCGCACACTCAAGGCCAGAATGGACTAAGTCGCTTTTGTAACATTCGTAGACAATTCGCCCTGCTTTTATAATTGAAACCGAGCACCCCCAGCCCCATTTCGCTCTCGCAGTGGGATCACCGTTAGCATCTTGACCACTATTCTGATTTATCAATGTTGGGGTGGGACTTCAAAGTCAGCGCCGACTGAACTTGGCCGGTCTGAATTGGCATACTCTAGTGGTGTACTTTACGATTAAGGGATGGCCTCGCCGCAGACGATAAATGCGATCCTGGGCGACCTGCGACTTCCGACGCGCACTTTTCCTCTCAGTTTTACAGAACCAACCACCGATCCTCGTGGAATCCGCGTAGGCCTCTCCACGTCGAAACCTCTTGGGCTTCCCAATGTCACTGCCATCATCCTCAATTGGTCTCGGTTAGATAACGTGATTCGCATTGCATCTCTCCTTTGTGGGCCATGGTTAGATGACACCATTGCTGAAGTATATGTCTGGAACAACAGTCCCCAGAAGCTGTCAAAAGAGGTTGGGCAACTGACCAATTTCTACCTCTGATGGCACGAAAGAAGCTTTGTCTGACGCTGTACCCAGATCTTCTCCAGCGCTCACTGTGACACGCGGAAGCTCAAGATAGAGAATTTGCCGGAGAATATGTATTTCTATGCTCGGTTCCTTGCATGCACCAAGGTGTCGACTCCATACTGTTTCATTCAGGTATGTTCCTCATCTGGGCTTATACAGTCTTTTTGCCAATTAATTATGGTGATTGCAGGATGACGACTACATCATCCTGCCAGAGCTCATAAAGACGCTCCGCGTTCGAATAGCAGAGTCTTCGCTGGGCGGAATACATCTTTTGCCGCCGCATGAGCATCTATCCAGTCGGCTGCGTACGACAGTGACATCAAACGGTATCCACACAAGCTTTGCATGGCTAGGTCATGGTGCCATGATAAATCGACAACGAGTCCTCGACTTTGTCTCTCTCTTACATGATCATTCCCTTGGTATGACAGAGGAACAAATCAAAATGGCAGACAATTATTTTACCATCCTGAGCAACGAAGTGCCAGAAATTTGGTTCGATCAAGGAATAGAGCTCGAGGGAGGCGAACCATTCACCGTCGGTCACGAGGGAAACGAACGGAATCGAATGCACATAGTAAGTTGCTCTCTCTATTGAAATATCAGATTTGCTCCACGAAGCAGGAATATGCATGTCGCTACCTGGACGAAATTGTAGCACGCCCGTCCTGTGTCGCGATGCCTAGTGACACTCAAATTGCTAGCCTTGATTCTATGAAGACGGATGGTCATGTTTCCGATCCTTACGATTACCATGTAAACCGCGCAGCTGCCCTCGGTGCACCTTACTTGCTAGAAAGCAACATCAAACTGCTTCCTGATGATAATATCCCCAACTGCCTTGCCGCGATAGACTTACTCGGGAACGAAGAAAGACGCGCTAGGCTGATAGGAGAGGATGCAATGTTGCATTACCAACAACATCCCCTCTCTTGTGCTGTGGATGGGAACATCAGCACTGCGTTCCGTAGTCCTTATAGTGAGTTGAAGGGTCGTACCCTTAACACTTTTTGAATGGCCCAAACAGATGCAAAACAAGGCGACTACATTCTCATTGACGTGCTGTCGAGGTTCGAATTCAATGATTCCATAGTCGAGCTGGTTTTCCTCGTGGCTCCAAACAACGAACAGATCCTCTGTAGGTCGAAATACGAGTGCTCTTCCGACGGTGAATCCTGGGTAAGCATGGTGATTGCACGATACCTGATGCTGAGGTGTAATGGATGCGCAGCTCCCATCACCATACCAGCCCTTGTTGTTTCGACGCACGGCGGTAGTAGTAGGGTCAACCCGGGGTGGAGATAATGATTTCCTGGAGTGCAGCGCACAGATGGCGGGAAACCATGCTCGGTTCTTTAAAGCTACGGCTGGCGAAGATGTTTCTCTTCCATGGGTGATATATGAGGTATGGGTGAGATCTGTGCCGCAAAATGTATAGAGTAGTTGTCAACATGTAAGCCATGCCATCAGTTCGCTTAGTAGCAGGTTTTCTTAGGCAACTCCGCAAGTTCCTCACACTGCTTTACGCCTCATTGGTTTCATTCAACAACTTGTCTCTTCTCTGGTACGGGTTCGAGGATGTTCCAGCTAGCAGCAAAGATTGCAATTAAACCCGACACTGCGTTTCGAGGAGCGCGACGCTCTATATCAGTCCAGGTAGCGCACATGTATTCTCAAGGCTGCCATGCTAAGGACATGCGACAGACGCTGCTCCATGGCTCACCAGACGCTCGGAAGGCAGGCGAGATTGAAGTACAGCAGCACTCAAGGCTTGTTGCGAGAGGTAAATACGTCCATGGATTCGAAGGTAGGAGCTCTTGGTGTACGTTAAACTGATGCATCTAATGGTCGGGTAGTTCATCAAGTGAAACCCGATTCGATTGACGAGTATAAGGCAGCTGCGTTCGTGGCTTTCCAGCAGAAGATGCTAGTAAACTTATCTTTCTCTTAGCGAAAAATACTATGCGGGCATCAAGGATGACCCACGATTACACGTGAAGCTGACGGGCAGCTGGGAGACGTTGGTTGGTAACCAAGATACGTTTGGTGAGGGTATCTCATTGCGTGCCGTAACGGTGGTTCATCCATCTTGCTTCAAACCGCAGTCCATATACTAGAGTATGAGAACTATGCTGGTTATGACAAGACAGTGGAACTGATTAAAAACTCAGAGGTAGTGCCTCTTGACTTCATTCTGCTCGCGCATGGTGCTTATTCCCCTTCAGCATGCTAAATCTTACAAGACGCTTCTTCCCTACGTATCCTCCCGTTCAACGCAGCTTGCTCAAGAATTTGCATTCTTTCCTACATCACCACCACATGCTCAAGGTGGTATTTTTGAACTCCGGAGCTACCAATTGAAGCCCGGTGTCCTTTTGGAATGGGAGAATACATGGTGTGCTTCCGAAAGCCCGTTATGCATCATGTTTCAGGATTGATGGTGTTGTCAGGCGGAGGGGAATTGAAGCCCGTCGCAAATTTGTCGCACCTGTCGGAGCTTGGTTCTCGCAAATTGGAAGGCTCCATCAAGTTCATCACATGTGGCAATACCCGTCAGTGAGGGTCTAACTTTGTGTGGGAAATCGTTCTCACAGCTGTATTAGTAGCCTTGAAGCGAGGAAGGAAACGAGGGAGAAGGCCTGGCAGATTGACGGATGGGCAGAGACGGTCTCCAAGGTACCTTATTTGCTGTGTATGGGAGTTGAAAGGCTAACGATAGTGTAGACTGCCCAGCTCGCGAAAGAAATGGACTCGTTTATATTACTTCCTCTCCCATACAGTCCTCTTAAGTAAGGGGTAGTCCTCTTTTAGTCCCGTAGGCATTCCGCTCCGTCTTTCTTGTTTGTTTCAGACGAAACTACCCGTTGTCTGTACGATTCGACATGGACTGATTAGTGTATCGAGAGTTCTGCTTGACTTTGATATGTACCATTGCAGCCTACCGTGTCGTCGCGTCGAGTGTGCACCACAGCCTCAGGGGCTAAATCACCAATTGAGTGACCGTGCGAAGCAGATTAATCTTATTAACTGTCCAATTGTTATTCGTCCGAGTCAATCCCGACGGTTAACGCTCTTGACCACAATGTCGACGACCAACTGGAACGAATCTGATCACTCAGAGGAAGAATTAAACCAGGACTCCCTCTCAAGCCGCAAGCGAAGTAGCAGAGGTAACTTGGTCCTTCACTGCCCATCTTTGTCTACTGAATCCCGATACAATTAGCCTGCGATCAGTGTAGAAAAACCAAGAGCAAGTGCGAGCCTTCCAGCACTCCGGGAACCTGCAAGGGCTGCGCCCTTGGAGGCAATGGTATCTCTCTTTCGCTCCGTTGTCCTTACAGCCCTGACGATCCCCCCTTTTCTCAGTCTGTACATTTCTAGGTAAGCTTTCGCCGCAGAGAACGCAGAAGGACCAACACCGAGTACCGTAGGCCCCAGCTACAAGCGCGGTCCTCCAAAAGGATACATCCAGGCTATTGAACAGCGATGGCACCAAGTCGAGTCATTGCTCGGCTCACTGCTTGCATGTCCAGACCGTCGTGTACAGGATTTGTTAACTGACATTCGACAAGACGAATTAGCTAGGGAGATATTGAACAGAGTGGATACAGGGCCATTTGTAAGCTTGTGCTCTCTGCCACAGCGGCATCGCAACTAACGCAAAATCAGGGTCCTTCAGGGCGGCTCTCTCAGCCGGCTGGTGCCACAAAAGAGGATTTCTTCGCCTGTATCTTTCGAAGCAACAAAACCTCTCGCGATGCTGCCCGATCGAGGCGTCAGTCACGTATATCGCGCGAGATTGTTTCTTCTTCGAGAGGTGATTGTCTCTATACTATTCAAAGCAAGCTGTTTGACCACGTAAGAAGAAAACGTTTTGTCGAGTATGCCAACTTCAGAATGGCAAGATCGTTTAGCTGCTCGATTGTCTAGGAATATACTGGAAGGTTCCCACAGTGCTAGCGCCCAGCACTCACCCTCTCGTTCATTTGACGAGGCTCCTTTGTCACAACGCCGTCGACTCGACGAATCTAGTTCCGGGGCGGGTCCGAGCCATCCGAATTGGAACGAGATGTACACCATCGAGGCATTGTCGGGTATTTTGATAATTTCGATGCTGTCCAAACTATCAACCTAATGACAAATGTTTTAGATTCTGAAGAGACGGACGAATCCAAGTGCGCAACTCCCTTTGGCCAATTATCGTTGGACGAGAATCAAGAGGTACGCTGCGCTTAGATTGTCCGTCTGATTTACTCACCGAGTCCAGGTCCGTTATCATGGGAAAGCCAGTGGTCTCCACCTCCTCATGCGAAATGATCGCGTAGATAGTCGACTTGACGGAGGAGTTTGGTTGCATCTATTTATCTCCATGTAATCAAAGCAGAATACTGACCCTCCTTTTGTACAGGAGGCTTCCAATGGCGCGCTTCTGGCCGTCCGCTAAGGCAGATTTATCTGCCGTGCCACCAGAAGCTGATATTCCTGTTATATTTCCTCCTGTCGAGATGCAGGATCGACTGCTTGACTTGTACTTCTCGTATGCTCATCCAATATTCCCTGTTGTCCACAAGGGTCGTTTTTTGCGAGAATACAATGAATGGTGAGGTTTTACTGTGTGAGGGCATTCAGCTCAGTTCCTCATTTTTCAACATCACGACAGGAAACGAAAGTTTGTTGATGTTGCATTATTTGATGACTCGCTGCTTACCCAGCAACAGCGGCGATCCAAGTCCGCCAGGTTCGAACGGTGATTCTCCCTCATCTGCCCCAGAACCGTCACAAACCATCAGCAAACTATTGCTTTTGTCGATATTTTCCGTTGCTGCTCGCTACCTCGATGAGAGTGCTTCAGAGCCCATGGACAAAATATGGGATGCTGGGTGTGATTACCTCACCCAAGCAAGAAGTGTCCTTGGTACTTCGTGATTGTCTTTATAGCTTATTTTTTTTTTGACCACCGATATCTTTCTGGTCACTAGCGCAAGTCTCACACAGTTCTCGAACATCGACCTGCCAGGCTCTACTTCTCCTAGGCCATCGTGAATTTGGAATTGGTATAGTCTGTTAGGGTCGTCGGTCCTCTGTGCTAACCCAACTCTCAGGGTCCATGGAACAAGGCTGGTTGTACATCGGTGTGGTGATATCAGTTACATGTTTGCCTTGCGTCTTTAACCCTCTCTGGCCTTCAAGGAATGGCCATTAGAATGGTTTGTTCCATGACTCGACATCCAACTTCAGCCTGATGAATGATAATGTAGGCGCTAGACCTAGGTCTCAATCGTGCAGCAGATAATTGGCAATTCAATGGGAGGAAAATGTTCTCTGATGAGGAAAATCAAGTGAGGAAACAAGTATGGTGGGGCTGTTGCATTTTGGATAAGTGCGTCTCCTCATCTGATATGATGGATTCAGCTCAACTTTTGATTTCAAGATATAGCTCCACCTATATGGGTTCGTGCAAGCTTAACGTTTCCATGTAGTTAACGTTAACTGACATTGCCCTATCAGGGCGTCCAATATCTATTGACGAGAATGACTTCGACACATTGCTACCGGATGCGGAAGAGGTGAGTTGTGCAAGCCTGGAGGGTCGATGCTGACTAGCTCTACAGTATGAGGATGACTCGCATCTAAACCACCAACTCAGCGTAGTGTCATACCGACCTTTATCGATTGTCCTTATCATGCGGTGCTTCCGAGTTGCTTCGTCACTTTGTTAGTATTTGCTCACAGATATCACTCACACTAAATGCGCTTTGTTTAGCCGTGATCATTGGGTCAATTGTGTCATCGGTTTATCCAGTAAAATCCTCGAAGCGGGGTTCCAGGCGAGCCGTCTTGAGTAACTTGGAAGCTCGTCTTGACCAATGGTACCTCGAGCTCTCCGACGACCTAAGATATGACCCTGCAAGCAAAAGAAATACTCCATCAGCCCCCGTTCTATACATCCATGTCAAATACTGGTCCGCTGTGTTGCTTTTGCACCGAGCCTTGTGAGTAGTATTCCTCGTCGAAGACAAGTCAACTGACATACACTTTTGGCATAGTATACCGAATTGGAAAGGGTATGATCTTGATCCAGTGCATATAGAGGTAGACTGATTTCTTTAGCTCTGAGCCGATACTGCAAAATCCGCCTGCCTCCAATACGACGTCGCTGAAAGCCTTTGACCTATGTCAAAGTGCAGCGACTTACATAAGTACTATCGGTAAATACAGTGATTTGGATGCTGAGTTTCTAGCTAATTACGATTCAGTGACAACATATCACGATTGCTACAATATTAAGCGTGCATCACCTTTTCTTTCACCATATATCCTGAGTGCAGGGTGAGTCATTTCAACCCATGATACCTGCACCTCGCCTTAATTTGTGTCCAGAATCATGCATATTGTGACGCGTATGTCCTAGAGTATAATGATCCTATCATACACTCATTTTTACCATTCGAAGTGACTCTACGTCCATCAAACGTGCAGGCTTACATTGGGCTTCAGCAGTCGTTGACTGTACTAAGAGACATGCAAGTACGTATCATTTCTTCATGTATTCTAGACATGCCTTCACGCATGTGCAGACAACCTGGCCCAGTGCAGCTAGAGCATGGGACTTGCTCCATGGCGTAAAGGTTCAGGTAGATAGCAACCTTACGCCCATGTTGCAAGGTCCTGACAGGCAGAAAAGAGGCGCCGATGATGCATTTGGGAGGGAAAAGAATTCGGACTTCCTTCAAAGAGAGGCGTTTGGGGATTCTGGCTCAAAGGAACGGATGACATCTACCGCAGGGATCCAGGATATCAGCACTCGGATGATGGCGCACATGCTGGGGCTAGATATCCCGGGCATCGAACCGTCGACATCATATTATCCTGGTTACGAATGGTGGCCCCGTGGGACAAATGTCATGCACGCGCCCTATCAGCAACCACCTTCCGGGGCAAATGCAGCGAGCTCTGGATCGCTGATGAACGCAAACTATCCGGCTTCCCAAGGGGATCCTGGATGGAGGGTCCCGCCAACGAGCTATTCGTACGAATTTCCTGGTCCACCGAATAATTATCGGATGTAGCCTCAGCGTAACTTAGCTGCAATAATAGTGATTACATAATCTACTGGACCCACAATGACAATGCGCGACCGTTCTTTGTATTGTTTGTTCTGATGAAGCCACCATCTCAATGCCACAGAGGAATGTCTAGCATTCAAAACCTCTTGAATCCTGAAGCATGCCTATCTAGCTCTTGCGAGTCCGTTGGATTTACTTTTGTTCACCATTTCGCCATTGATCCCCTTTGTTCATCTCAGGCTGACGCCAGCAGAACAAAAGTGGGAGGGGCCAACATCGCCTGAGTCTACGCCAGACACACGCACAAACCCGATAGCTAAAAGTAGCTCTCGACTTCCAGGAAATGCCCAATATGGTGATCACGAGCCACATCCCAATTGCCCAGACACCCTCGCCTGTCTCCCAGACACAGATGGGCGACCACAGCACACGCTTCCTGTTATTCTACGTTGTGCGATACTAGGAAGCGCTAAGAAGCGGTTGACTATCAGAGAGATCTATGCGGCTATGGAAGACAAGTACGCATACTTTCGAAATACTGGCCCAACGTGGAAGGTACGATGGTTTCTCTTTTGGAATCCCTCAACTCTGATATGTTTCCCTCAGCAATCCGTTCGCCACCATCTGTCTTTGAATAGACTATTTGAACGACAACCTCGTCCAGTCACTGATCCAGGGTTTGGTTCCTACTGGACAGTGAACCTCTCTGCTCCCCCGGGTACGAAGCGACCACGGAAGCGTGGACGAACGTCCAAGGCTGTCCCTGGCCCCTCTCAAGTTGATTCAAAACAACCAAACCAACAGAAGAAGCGCGGGAGGCCACGAAAACCTCTGGCACAAAGGGGGTCATCCGCTGAGCCTAGCACATTTGCTAGTCCACCTACCTTCACACCAGGAACGACGTCTTCTGTACGAACATACGATCACGACTCTGAAGAACATACCGAGAGGCAAGATAGTTCCCACGAGTGTAATGGTTCGGAAGACGAATACGAAAGCGAAGAAGATATGGTCATGCCGCGTAATCACAACCCATCAGGGTCTGGCCTCGACGTTCTTGGGATCCATGAAGCTGCATCACGTCTTTATAGTTCAGACAAAGGCTGCCGGGTGTACTCTGCCTTTGATGAAGGTGTCGTCGATCGAATGCAGATAGAAATGGCTGGACTGCGGCGACAAGCTGCTGATGCGATATCCGTTTCTTTGCGAATATCAGATCAACTCGCCGAGGCACAGGCAGAAGCTGCCCGAGCGAAGGCTGCATTGAGGGCAACGGAAAGTTTGTTGGAAGAAGAAGGAAGGAAAAGAAGAGAAGCCGAAAGGATTGCAACCGAAGAAAACCGATTGAGAAGAGCTGCTGAGGAGACTACGTTCCGGCTTCAAAATCAGCTGGCTTAGAGTTGACGCTCTTTCTTGTTTCCTCTGGTTTCATTTCTGAGCACAGCATTGGAGAGTATCGCACGGATTCCGGTAGTAAAGTAGACGACGTTAAATTTTTTGCACACCGTCTAGTATGAGTATAACTGGCGGTTCGGCTTGTTTAGGCTGATAGTCGATTCCGATGAGATCGGATGGTCGGAAGTCCAAACTACTGAGTTCAACCCGGTTGCTCGTCAAAAATTTGAAGATTTGGTATCAAACGATTACATCGAAAAAAAATATCGACAAGGCCACAACCACATCTCCTTGAAACTGACATGGCTGGTGGCCAGAGGCCTACAGTCAGGACCGTGTAGGGTCTCCCAGTATACAAGGGGTGTATACGGCTAACTGGTCGATGATAGCTACAAACAGTTGCGGACCATTCAACCGTTGCATACAACGGGTTCTATCGCAGTCGCCCCAGATGGCTCCAAGATTGTTACATGCCTCGCGGAAGAAGCGTTATTGACCGAACCATCTAGTGGAAAACTGCTTTGCCGGTTCTCGTGTGTATGTCCTGTGCATATATTCCTTGCTTGATGCTTACTTCACATGCTCTAGGCATCCGAGTCCATCACAACACTCTGTCTATCACCCTCCGTGGCTCACCTCATATTATTCACAACCCCTCATTCCCTCGGACTATACGAGATTCCAAAAGTCTTTTCTGGCCAGGTCGTACATCCCACCCGAGTCATTGCCCATGCCCACGATGCACCAGTACATGTTTGCACAGTTGATCCGACATCGACATTCCTCGCTTCTGGATCAGCGGACGGCATTGTTAAAGTTTGGAACATTTCTGCGGGACACGTCACGCACGTTTTCAAGGGGCATGGAGGCGTTGTCAGTGCTTTAAAATTCAATTTTCCCCGAGATCCATCAATCCCCAGCTCGGCGAGGACTTTTCAGCTTGTGACTGCTTCGGTCGACACGCGGATTCGTTTGTTCGACTTGATGGCAACGTCTAAAAATGATCAAGGGGCACTTCGACCTATCGCCATTCTGGAAGGACATGTTTCCGTTCCACGCGGCTTAGATGTGACGCCGGATGGAAAATGGCTCATAAGTGGAGGAAGAGACTCCGTAGTCTTACTTTGGGATATGTCCGCAAGCTCTCGTTCAATCGTTGGAAGCATCAGCAAAAGAAAAGGGAACTCGACCGTCGTAGCCCCGACTCTTTCCAAGACTGTCCCAGTCATGGAAAGTGTCGAAGCTGTAGGGTTCGTACACCCTGAGATAAATAACTTCACTGCTGAATCCCCGAGGCTTCAATTCTTCACTGCTGGGGATAAGGGTGTCGTCCGGATTTGGGATCTTGCACAGGGCTCCGTCGTTTACTCGTTTACTACAGAGTCCGGGTCCAATGCTACTGATCAAGAAGCGCAGAGGCAAATTATAGATGCCTTGTGAGTGATCATTCTGTCCTTCAAATATTTCTCATTGATCTCGGAGGTTAGTTACCTCCCGACTTTAGACACCATTGTTTCTACACATGCGGACCAAAACATTTTCTTCTATTCCCTCAAATCCCGATCACTAGTTCGCCATATGATTGGTTACAATGACGAAATTGTCGACGCAATATTTTTATCGCCGCCTAGCTCCGCTCCATATCCGTCCAGTAACTCAAGACCACGAGATACTCAGCTCGCACTTGCTACCAACTCGTCGCTCATTCGCATTTATTCGATTTCTAATCTGGATGCACAAGTTTTGGCCGGTCACTCCGAAATAGTACTTTCTTTGGATCAAGGTTTGGGTGGCCGTATGTTCGCCAGTGGAAGCAAGGACAAGTCAGCGAGAATATGGGCTTTCTCACAACACCATGACACCAACGTGTGGGGCTGCATTGCTGTTTGCGAAGGACATACGGAGAGCGTCGGTTCCATCGCTATGTCACGGGTGTACAATGACACTGACTCCCACCCTCGTTTCGTCTTCACCGGAAGTCAAGACCGAACGATCAAGATGTGGGATTTGTCAGAACTTCCATTGACATTTGCTGGTGTAGAACCAATAAAATGCCACAGTCTTACAACACATAAAGCCCACGACAAGGACATTAATTCTCTGGATCTCGCGCCTAATGACCTATTTCTGGCATCTGGTTCCCAAGACCGTACTGCAAACATCTACGAGGTTTCCTATACACCTGGCTCTGGTGGAAAGCCTCCGCATGGAGAGATCAAGCGCTTAGGCTGTTGCAAAGGCCACAAGAGAGGTGTCTGGAACGTGAGGTTCGGGAAGACGGAACGTGTGTTGGCTACTGGGAGCAGTGATAAGACGGTCAAGCTTTGGAACCTCGAGGACTTTACTTGCATCAAAACATTCGAGGGGCATACCAATTCCGTTCTCCGGGTCGATTTTATCAACTACGGGATGCACCTGGTGAGTACAGGATCTGATGGCCTGGTGAAGCTATGGAGCGTGAGGGAGGAAGCATGTGTAGCGACTCTTGACAACCATGAAGACAAAGTACGTGCCAGGTCTTCCAACAAGGAACTGACTGAGATTGGTCCTTAGGTCTGGGCGCTGGCTATCAGTACCGACGAGGCGACAATCGTCTCTGGAGCTGCTGATTCTGTGGTCACGTTTTGGCAAGATTGTACAGAAGAGGAGGAGAAAGAAAGAGAGACGAAACGCGCAAACCAAGTGCTCAGGTGAGAACGCTCATGTGTTATCCTCATCTAACTACATTGGCGTGCAGAGAGCAGGACTTTGCGAATTACCTTGCTATGCACGACTATCGGAGAGCGATCGAGCTTGCGCTGGCCATGCAACAACCAGGAAGACTTCTTGCGCTGTTTGTCGATGTTCGATCAGTCGCGCTGGAACAGGGGTTGCAGAGCGATACGTCTGTGAGCGGAAACCATGCATTGGATGAAGTTCTACGCACGCTCCCAAGTCCGGATCTTTCTCTCCTCGTACGATATATCCGCGACTGGAACACAAACGCGAAAACAAGTGGTATTGCGCAAAGTGTTCTCTACGCTGTATTGAAGTTGCGGCCCGCAGAAGATATTGTTGAGGCCTTCAGTTATATTCCTCCAGAAGGGACTGGTGGCGGGGCTACATCATCGTCCTCGAAGGACATCGTCGACGGCTTGATTCCTTATACTCAACGACACCTCGCAAGGCTCGATCGATTGGTTCAGGAAAGCTTTGTCGTGGACTACATCTTAACTGAGATGGATGATGGGATATTCAATGGGACAGACGGAGAGACCATGGACGCTGATGACGCCAGGTAGCACGCCAGTTAAAAGTATATTACAAGCCTACTGTAATTCATCCGTCCGGAACGCTCGGGTCTCTATCGCGGCGCACTCGCCCTAGCCGACACCCCGACACTCCGTTAAAGACAAGCACCAATTCATTGTTTTCGATGGTATCTAATGATATAGAGGGTTCGTCGACCTCGTGAATGCGACCGTTGTCCAGCAACCATCGTCGGAATACACCAGATATGCAACCCACTGTGAGTGGTGGGGTGAGCCATCTCCCGTGGCGATAGAAAGCAACGTTGCAGATCGACGACTCCATGATGGCTCCCGAACGATTGAACAAGATAACATCATCTGGATGATTCGGAATGATATCACGAGGACGGGGTGCAGCGAGTGGGGGGATGCCAACGCGCGCTCGAGCATCATCATATGCTTGTCTATTTGTGGTTTTCATGGAAACAGTGCCAGAGGTGGGCTGTGTGTCAATGCAAATTGAGAGTATCGGATCAAATTGAGAACGGGCGTCCACATCAGGATTAAATTGAGATCCTGCTGTCGGATCATAGCGCAATGGCTCGACTGGGGATGCGGACGCAGTGATATTCCCAGACGGCGGGAAGATGACGCGTATCTGGGACCACTGAGTCAGCGCCTGGCAAAGGGCTGCGGTTCTGATCACCTTGAGAGGGGCCTTGCCGTCAGCTCCGTTTACCTTTCGGACAGCGTCATCGCAAACATTTTTCAGTGCTGTGTAATCGAGCGAATCGGAGACTGTCCAGTGGCAGAGATGGGCAGAGGAGACCAGACGGTCGAGTTGATATGTGAGCAAGAGATATGGTGATGGTGTGCCGTCGGGGGCGTTGTTCCACTCGAATGCTTGCAGACAGGGATCGAATCTCGTCGTGCAGAGCAGCGAGAACGACCCGGACATCCTCCACTGCTGCCAGTGGCACTGCTTCAAGGCAGACGGCCCGCAGCTCAGTGCCATGTCACACCCTGTCACGCCCTTAAATGCGTACGTGAGCTGCGGTATCCCAAATTCCCCATCCCATCCTTGGACTGCAACCATGTTCACCGTCAAGGCGACCTACAGGAATGAAACTCGCAGATTCACATTCCCAGAGTCTGTTCTCTTTCCTACATACAATGAACTTCATAATCAGGTCCGTGACCTTCCGCTAATCGCTTGCCACCACCCGGCGCTCACTCTCACCATAGCTCTATCGAGTTTTCCCCATAAGCCATAATTATTATCTTTCCAGACTTATTTTCTCCCCCGATGCGCTCAAGCCTGGACGCATTTTGATTGGCAAGGAAGTGCACTCTGCCGACGACTACGATTCTGGTGTTGCTCCTTTACGCCGTCTGTGGCCTAATCCTCTGCTGCGATTCACCGTCTTCGATGAAACTCCGCAAAAGGCGCCAAGTGTTGCCTCAGGGCGGTTGTCGCTGTACAGCACCCCCACGATTCCTTTGTCCGAGGTCACGCCCAAGTTGCAATCGCCTGTCGTGCCCCGCCACAGTTGTATATTATCCTTGAACCCACAGTCATTCACAACCCCTCCTCCCCCTCCCCTGTATCCATCTGCCACCTGCGTTCTTCCGCCTCCGCCTCCACCATCTAAGATGTCTCCTCCTCCTCCCCCACCGATAATATTCTCACATACACCCAGCAAGTCTTGCTCCCTTCAGGAGTGTGGCACGGCAAGGAGTGTGCCTTGCTGCCCTATCACGAAGGGCAAGGCAGATATCGAAGTCTTGTTGTCCTCGTTCAAAGAAGACCTGGAGCGTCTTCTATGCAGAACGTTTGGAACCAGTTATGCGGAGAAGCAATCCGCCCCATTCAGCACAGGGTCTACCTCTAGAGCCTCTGGTGTCGATGTTGTTCCGTCTCAAACAGAGAGTTCTGTCAGCTCTGGCGCAGGTGTTTCTCGATGGTGTTTCGTTTGCAGAACCAGCTTCACCGGCATTTGGTATGGTTGTATCAAATGTCCTTGGCACGCAGTCGTGAGTGGATTACTCGAGAATCTTAACTGATTGTTTCATGAATTATCAGTGCCCCAGCTGTTTCTCCAAGTCGCATAGCGCTCATACTCTGAGTTTTGGCCCCTCCCACGTCGTTCAGCAACACCCGGCCGACTACTCCACTCCAGTCTCAGCGCAAATTGAAAGAGAAGCTAAGCCTCGACACGGCATATCAGGAACTTGTCGGTCATCGGGGCCTACATCTCCGGGTCCGGCTGGCGAACCAGCACTTGCTGTACATCGTGACGTCATCTGTGATAGCTGCAATAAAATGGTTGTGGGTGTTCGCCATAAGTGTCTGGACTGTCCTAGTATGTCAGATGATCCAGCTGGGACTTTCTTCCCTGATCCAATTTCAGATTATGATCTTTGTACCGCCTGCGTGGAGTCCGGGGCGACAGAGCAACACAATCCATTCCACGAGTTTTTCGATATAGAAACGCCGGGGCGCGTTTATGTTCATACTATCCTTGGTGGTGATAGGAACAGATCACTTGGAAACTCCATTCACTCCCCAGTCACGCGTCAGGTACCAGCTGCCACCCCCGCCGATCTACCTGTTCGCCATTCTGCAACCTGCAATCTCTGTGACTCGGCAATTGTTGGGGAACGCTATGTGAGTTTCTGTGCTGTATCCCAACCTCTCGGGCTGAAGTTGTGTATCAGAAATGTGTTATCTGTCCAGGTGAAGCCCCGTCCACAGATTGTAATGTATTGATGCTAATCCAACCAGACTTTGATGCATGTTCATCTTGTTTTAGGTTTGCCGTTCCATATATATGGAGATCAACAATCTAACCAGCTGACCATCTTTCAAGGATAATAACGGAGCAGCATCCTTACCATGGGTTTGTAAAAGTGAACAAACCAGAAGACTTAATGGTAAGGATGCGGTAGTCGAAAAAAGACGGTATCTTTGATCATGAGCTTTCTTAGATGCGTGACTCTACTCCACTTCGTCAAGTTGCCCACCTTGCGGTATGCGACTGTGAGCTGTCTGTCCCATTAATCATACACATTATTGAGTATATTTTGAACACAGCGTGTCGAAAAACGATTCGTGGTGCTCGCTATAAGGTGAGAAAATATATGGGTTGTTGTGCATAATCTGATCCTCCACAGTGCATGCATCCAGCCTGTCCTGATTTCGACTTGTGCAGCGACTGCGAGGCCCTTCCGATTCCTGTTCACCCGCTGAATCATCCTGTGTTGAAGCTGAAGACTTCTGACACTGTTATCCCTACTGTCTACAGGGTAGGGCAGACACAGACAATTGATGAGCCGGACAGTCAAAACTCTGTTCCGGTCTGCGGCGAGTCCAGATCCCCTGCTTTGCTTTACCGAAGTCCCCTCGTGACCCCAATGAAGTTATCCGAACTTGCACCTATCGTTGTGTCTGGTCAGGCTACCAATGTGACTGAGGGGGGTCAGACACCCTTCGCTGAAGAATTCCTCAGCCCACTCGGAAGCCCCGCGAACAATGTACTACGGGCGGGACCTACTTCCGTCACGGTTGCACCAGCACATCTTCTGGTTGACGTCGCAGACCCACCTAGATCTCCCCGATCAATTCACCCACCATTGGATATTTATCATCAGGTGTGGCCGAGAGTAAACCAAGAGATGATGCACTTGAATGGGGTGCAGGCTCTGGAAGCTGGGAATCCAGTTGTTAATCCCATTGAAGACAATGTCAAGGAGCCAGCTGCCCATGTGATACTTGCCGCGGAAGATTCGCTACCGGTAACTCCCTCTACCTCTTTTATTTCCCAGGCGGGTGAGCACCGTGGGATGTGTCCGGTCTCTCCGGTTCTCGGTACCAATTCCATTGTCGATGGCTACCGTGCTCCTTCACCTATACCTTCAGTCGTCCAGGGATCGAATCAAATCACTCAAGAATTCTCTGCGGATGATCAGCAGGAAATAGTCACTACGAATTCACCACAGCAAAGTTATCTGGACTCGGCCCTCGTAAGCGACGCCAACGTACCTGACGGTCAGATCTTCCCCCCCGGAGCGGAGTTTGTTAAAGGCTGGCATATGAGGAACAATGGAGGACTCCCTTGGCCGACGACCGCCGAGGTCCAGTTTGTTGCTGGAGAGATGTTTGCTCCGGAAAGCAGCGCAGCTTTAAAGGCGAAGGTTGGAATCGTGTATCCAGGGCAAGACCTTGACATCTGGACGGGGGACTTGAAGGTGTGTAGTGTAATGGAGGAGGACATGCAGCTGACTTCTGTCAAGGCGCCGGATGTCCCGGGGAGGTATGTTGGTTACTGGCGACTAAATGATGGTGAAGGCAATTTTTTTGGGAGCAGTGTGTGGATTGAGTGAGTCATCCTAATTTACCCGAGGACTTGCAACTCAGACAAAATCAGTTTGACAGTCGCAGACCATAATGTTGATCAAGGGAGTGAACATTCGCTCGCAGCATCCTCAATGGTGATGCCTAGTGCACACCACACCAACTTGGTGCATGCCAGCGACGAACCACAAGATGCACCCCAACTTTGGCTACCATCCTCTAAAACTGTGACGGACGAGGTTGGAGATCCTGGATCCGACATTTCTTCAGCGTCCCTTGTGAGTGTACCAACATCGGATGACGAGGATGCGGAGTGGCAGGATACGCGGACTCACTCCGAGCCCCTGGAATATGTGGTACTGTATGATAGCAACTCGGAGGAATGAAAGGTTAGGCCTTAGGCCTCAGGCTTCGTCTCTTGTGAATTATATTCGTGTATGTGTACTCGCTCAATGTCATGTGTCATGTGACGCGTTTTAGGACACATAGGGGTTGATTTCATCTTTCTGCCGCTCCTTCAAGTTCTTGTCTAAAACACACCTGCATCGTCTCCAACCCATTGAACACGGAGGCTATTACTACAATCTGGCTCGAGAGCTCCCTCCATGCGTAACGCATCTCCAGCATGTCTGGGGAGAAGAAGCTCTGGCGAATGTCAACCCCCTTTCAAAGATTTACTGGGAAGCAAGGTCTACCACTAGGGCACTCTGGGAGTCGTGTGTCCAGTGTATATCTATCCGATGACTCTTCCGCGAATGGTTTCATCATCGCACCTGAGTTCGACGGCCCAGTACGAACAGAGGCGACACATGAAGAATCCAGTCATACCTCACACCTACCCCATCTACCTGCGGTAACATCCTCTGACCCCTTGTCACCCAACGGCGTTGACAGCTACCTCTATGACCTCGAATCAATAGGTTCCCAATACCTTGACGGAGGTCCCTGTGACTCTTCGGTCGTCAACACAAGTCGGAATAACGATCTTACACATAGATTGGGTTCTGCATACGAGCACATCCGCTGCATGCCTGCAGCATCACCCAAAGTCATGATGTCTTCGGACCCTTGGACGCTTCGGAAACAACTTGGAGTTCCTCAGCACTCCGTATTCAATTACCCGGTCCACTCTTCACCAGATCTGCCAAACCCCCATACTTCCTCTCCTAAGTCCACGTCTCCTAGGTTGCCACCTGCCACTTCACCAGACGTCTCGCACGCAAGAACATCAAAGAAACTCGAGCTGCGCATAGACACAAACGTATATCCACCTTCTCCTCAGCACCGCTTCCTGGACCCTAAGTCCATGATAAATGCACCAACCCTATCAGAAAACTTTTCCTTAGAACGCAGTACGCTCGGGGAACCTTGGAGTGCACATAATGCTTGTTCGTCGAACCCTCAACCTCCCATGCCCAATTTATCGAAGCTTGCCAAACGACGCGTTGAGCAACCTATCGTCTCACCGTCCTCTCTGCCATCCTCCCGACAAGCATCGAAAGGTGTCTTGCGGAAACCAGCTGTTGATACCCCTCCATCGGAGAACGCGTCCAGATGGCAGGTTTCGCTGCCTCAAATCAAACCACCCTCACC
This sequence comes from Exsudoporus frostii, assembly GCA_038089735.1. Taxonomy (NCBI): domain Eukaryota; kingdom Fungi; phylum Basidiomycota; class Agaricomycetes; order Boletales; family Boletaceae; genus Exsudoporus; species Exsudoporus frostii. Next base: position 185,822 of record JBBPLK010000007.1, read on the forward strand.
CTTTAGGGTTGACATCGTGAGTCTCTCCACCATCTGCCATTCTACATGTAATGCAGTGACAACTAGTAGCCCCTTCATCATACATGGCACGACCGCCAAATCGATTTTAACTCTCCGTCCGAGTGTCACTCCGAGATTGTCCAGTTTCATGGGACAAAATCACGACGAACTAGTGGAAGCGCCGATATTCTTGCTTCCTTAGCCTGGATAGGGACTCCGCCAAAGGCGTCGGGTTCTTATACTGCTCGCCGTGGACCCCGACCGGCGAGCCCAGCATTTTTGCCGGATCGTTTCAGCATGGCGATTGCTGTGGAAGACGACAGTATATCGGACGATGTTTTAGTAGATCAACTTGAGAAGGTTCGCAGAATAGGCGATTCTTCCGAGCGGGGCAGAGACATCTCGCCCTCGAGATCCTCGGGCGATCCACATTTTCGTAATCTAAGGGAGGATTCAAACGGGTCTTTCCACACGTCTTCTCCGTCGTCCTCGCCGTCAACTCCCAACCATGCCGTCAAACCTTGTGATGTACCACTGCCTTTTCCACTGATGTCGAGAGACACAACGTCAGATATGGATGATGCAGCAGTCTGGCAGGCAGCCAGGAAGGCACTCTTATGCATTCGGGAGATTATCCGAACGGAAAAAAAGTATCAAGAGGCGTTGAAGATGCTATTGAATGCTCAGGTTAGTCTTCTACTGTCAACCTCATGACTGCCTCATGACTCCACTTAGACCGCGACACCGCCTCCGCCTTCAATGGCTCCTTATGTTTCGGCACTCGTTCGGGCATCTGAAATGCTTTTGAAATATTTCCTGGAGGACCCGTCGGCGTGGGGTGTCTCCACGGCCTTTGTCACTTCCGAAGATGAACTCGAGGCAACGATGGTATCTTGGTGTGCTGTAGCAGGAGGGTTTTTCACGGATGCGAATGATCCTCAGTCCAGTGGCTTGACAAGTAAATGGCGCTTTCGTAAATCTGGAATGATGTCGAGTTCTACTCCTTCATCCGTGACGAAACAAATGCCCATTCCCCCCGGCCCTCGGCTACCCTCTATGATTCCCCCAATGAACACTGCCAGCAAATTCAAAGAGCGGACGAACGAGGAATATTGCGCAGGGAAGTATCCCCAGCCCGAACGAGAGAGAAAGACGACCTCTGTGTCCTTGGGTAACCCAGAAAGCATAACCAGTCGAGCTCGCGGTAGGAAGCTCAGTGTTAGAGATCTCGCGATACAGCCAATCCAGCGCGTGATGCGATACGTACTACTCTATAGAGGTATGTTCTGTCGACCCTACTTTGCGTTGATTTCTACCCTCTCTATCTTAGATCTACTGGATTGTACCCCTTCGACGTCACCGTCGCGTTTACTTGTTGAGCGCGCTCTGGAAGCCGCCACGCGTATCGCCAATCATTGCGACAGAGCCCAAAGAAACCCTGCATTTTCCCATGTTTCCTAGACGTCTGCTATCATCTCATGGGAGCGCGCTGATATTACCGTTTCAATATCCATGCTAGCATATTGTCACCTGCAATCACCAGTGGTCGATCCACATCATTGCATGTATTTATTGATATATGCAAGATTTGGCCACGTAGCATTCATATAAATTTTCCTGCAATAATGGCGTCTTTCCCCATCAATTCTGTCCGCACGTGCATGAATTTGGGAATCTGATATATGGAGTCGGTGGGCATTTCGAGAAAAACTAGATAATCGCTCACGCTCAGAACATCTCCCGAAGTGCCCATCGTATATCCCAACCCATCGTCCCCTACTAATGTTGGAGCCACAGTGACAATTAAAGTGTCGACAACAGGAGATTCCCCGGGGTGGCGTGGTTGGGATGCCTGATTCATAAATGTACCGATCACGCTTGCTCCACCTTCCACCATTACGTTCCGAATATCGTACTCGTATAATTTTCGGAGGAGGCTGGGAATGGATAGAAAGTCTACATCTTGGTTGAAGAAACTTTCTGAGGGGTGCAAAACGTCGTACCGGATGCACTTGGAATTTCGTATATCACTGCTCCAGCGGCTTCAAGAGCAGATTTGCGCGCATCTCTTTCTGCGCACGCTGATTCAGGGTCTGAGGTACAGAAAACCCAAGGTTGTCGACCCTTTCCATCTCTGTAATTTTTCAGCAGTTTACAGTCCATGCGAAGGCGCAAGTGTGTATCCAAAACGACTGGACGTGGTGATTTGATATGTAGTTTGGCGACTTCGGGAATCAAACGCACTAGAGTGACAAAGTTTCACATCGCGAACGGGGATACAACGAACGTTCTACAAGCTTACCGTTAAGCTGAGGGTCATCATTCAGAGCCGTGCCTATGCCGATAACTATTGCATCGTGCATGGCTCTCATCCTAGTTTAAGAGTCAGAAATGAACAAACAAGATGCTTTCGTCCATAGACGGGTGGTACCAGTGGGTCATAAGCATGCTCTCTGTGCTACTCAGGATAAGCTGCCTGCCTTTGCTCCCAGCAATCTTGCCATCCAACGACTGAGCGAATGATAGAGTTACTGAGGGAATCCTATGCCCTTCTCTATCCACTTTTTCGATACTCTGCGAAGGGAGCACAGAGAGAAGAAACTCGGTAGACATTGGGATTCTTCAAGAGGTCGCGTAAGAATCTTAAGATGGCGCAATGCGTCGGATGCACACGGAGCATGCCGAACAGTTTGTGTGTTACAACTACTGTCGGGACAAATGTTGTACGGCTTCGGAGTATGCACTGGGCACATCAATACCAACAGCATTGTATAGAGATCTGTCTAGTGTGATGGGAACATGTTGCTTCAACTACCTCTGCCACGTGCACCAGGTGGCCGCCAACGAGCGTTTGAGCGCTGGCGCTATAGTATTAGTAACGACAAGGTATCCAAATATCCATCACAACATCTGTGAACAGGTGAGGGCTAGACGTTGGTAGTAAACGTATGGCGATGACCAGTTAATCTATTCTCCAACAGCGAAAACCACCATCTGCTGAAGCATGATTTCCACCGATCCCAAAGTTATCGTCAAGCTGGACGAGACAGACCCGGTTCGAAAAGATCCGGAAGCAGACAGTGAAGAGGAACATGCCGCAGATGAGCCTGGTGCTGGAGGTGAGTATGTTGAAACCAACCTTGTCTCAACTTCCTGGACTTCACCAAGACCTGAAAAGGAAGAAGAAGAAGAAGAAGCCTAAGAAGAAAAAGATCCAACAAACAGACCCCCCTCGCGTTGGGCTCTCCAAGATTTTCACAAATGGTGTATATCCCGAAGGTGAGATACAGCCATATAGAGACGAGTCAGTTATCTTTCATGCATCATGGTCCAACGTATTGAAACAACTGCGCAGCAACGCATGGAGAGTTACTTCGGAGGAAAAACGATACGACGAGAAGATGGCTATGGAAGACCCGGAGATCACCTATCAAAACATTCGTCGTGCTGCCGAAGTACACCGTCAAGTCCGACAGTGTGCTCGAAAGTTTATTCGTCCAGGATTGAGCATGACGGAGATTGCGGAGTATATCGAAGATGGAACGCGCTCACTTGTCGAAGAGAATGGTCTGGATGCCGGTGTCGGTTTTCCGACGGGTCTTAGCCTAAACAACTGCGCCGCTCATTACAGCCCAAACGCTGGGGATACCAGAAGTGTGTTGTACATCGTTCGATTATTTCTGGAACTCATCGGAGACAAGTTTTACAACACGGTGATGTTCTCAAGGTGGATTTCGGAGTTCACGTCAAGGGTCGCATCGTTGACTCTGCGTTCACCCTCAATTTTGAGCCGACTTACGATAAACTGGTCGAAGCTGTCCAGGCTGCGACCAATACTGGTGTCAAAGTAGGGAGCGCTTGCTTTGTTTAACTCACGCTAAAATGTGTGATTCTAGGAGGCTGGCATAGATATGCGTCTCGGAGAGCTTGCAGGCTATATACAGGAAACTATGGAGTCGTATGAAGTCGAGGTTGACGGCAAAGTGTTGCCTGGTATGTGTTCACTTGTTCAACTGTTTACTCAGATTTCAACCGACTATTCTTCGTACGTAGTCAAACCCATTGAGAATCTTAGCGGCCATTCCATCAATCTGTATCAAATACATGGTGGCAAATCGGTGTTACTCGTGAAGAATGAGGATCAAACTAAGATGGAAGAGGGTGACTACTTTGCTATCGAGACTTTTGGCTCAACGGGTCGAGGTCGTGTCGTGGAAAGCGTTCGTACTACGTTCTTTTGGGCCTAAGCGATATAATGTCAATTTCTTAGGGCGAGTGTTCGCACTATGCAAAGATCATGGATGCGCCTCGAGTACCACTCCGGTGAGGCAAACATTGACTGGCTGCGCACTGCTTATCTATCACACAAAGTTTGACGTCGGCGAAGTCATTGCTTAAATCCATCACCAGCAACTTCGGTACACTCCCATTCTGTCGCAGGTATCTTGATCGGGCTGGTGAAAGCAAATATCTACTAGCGGTGAGTGCTCTCAATACTTTTGTGGATGATAGATTAATTCCATGCTACTTGACAGTTGAATCATCTAGTGCAACAGGGGATAGTACAAGACTACCTCCCCCTATGCGATGTTAAGGGGGCGATGACGGCACAATTTGTGGGGACAACTACGCTTGAACCTCGTATTCACGTGGGCTGACCTGTTTGGACAGGAACATACGATATTGTTACGTCCGACAGTGAAGGAAGTAGTCAGCCGAGGAGATGATTACTAGGCTCTTTGTTCATGTTTACAAAACATATCCCGAAAAGCCAAAGTGTTTTGACCCCTCACTCCTTCATGTCCCGTCGACAGCTACCTTTACTCCCGACGTCCTCTCGGCCTTGATAAAAAGTTCTACACCCTGTTAACATGCTGCGAGACTCACTCCAGCTTTTCTGCGCTGGCATCAATTCCCCATCCCCTATAGCATCATCTCAACGCAAGTCAGTGACTAATCTGCTGCGTGATTTCGACACCCCGGGTGTCTTTCCTCCTTCTACTCGAATAGACCGATCCCTTAAATCACAACAACAAGACTCGTTCAAACTTTGGGATGCATGGAGGTGGCCTATTTTTGCCGCAAACAAAGGTTTGCATGTGTTCACCCATCCTTTGTAAGGTGGAGCTTCAGATTTCTGAGTACTCTACAGCATCATCTCTTGCTCGGGACATTCTCATTCATCATATCTGGGGACCACGGAGAAGAACGTGGGGAATCGAGATGACAGTAATCAATAGTGTGATGAGGGACGTTTCTAGGCACTCGTCATTAGCTGACATTGTAAGTGACTCGAATCGTATCTGATTAGAGGACTGAAAGACCCGTCAAGACGATGGTTCGAATGGCAATGGGACTTGCAGGTTTAGTTCCTCTCCCCGCAGATGCCCTGGTTACCCCTGTCACATTCCGCGTCCGTAAGCGGAATCTCCCTGGGATATTGGCAGCTTTGGACGCAAAAGAAACTGGAATACGGGAACTTTCGGGCGAATGGGTTGTTGGGAAGAAGCTATGGCAGACCTTGCAGTCGGACTACAGATCATCTCACCGGCCAGCTCACAAGAATGACGTTTTGGAGGATGCTTTGAACGGAGGTCCATCTCCTTCTCGAAAGAGACATTCGAGAGTCATTCTTTACGTGCATGGTGGTGAGTCGTGTCTATACTTGATAAATATGAGCTGATTGCATTACTCAAGGGGCTTATTACTCCTCGAGTGCCGCTTCCCAGAGGATGATAACCATACCGATGTCGAAATACACTGAGACTCGCGTATTTGGTGCGTTGTTTCAAGGTACAGACTTCTCGTTTTGACTAGTATCTCCCAGCAATCGACTATCGCCTTGCGCCAGAGACCTGTTTTCCTGGTCCTTTATATGACGTGGTCACCGCGTATTTGCGTCTCACGGAGGATCTTCACGTTCCTCCAGAAAACGTTGTATTGGCGGGAGATAGCGCAGGAGGTGGTCTATGTCTAGCGTTGTTACTCTATCTCCGAGACAGCGACTATCCGCTACCTGGAGGTGCCATTTTGTTTTCACCTTGGGTGGGTAAGTAGTTCGCATCATACATATCCTATGCTTGTCAACAGCATCGTAGATCTTACCCTCAGTTGCCCCTCCTGGGACACCAATGCTGCGTATGATATAGTCCCAACTCCAGGACCCACCGCACACCTGCATCCCGTTGTGATGTACCTTGGTGACGGGCTCGAGGAATACTTGACCCATCCATACGCTAGCCCGTTATTCGGTAAATTCGACGGTCTCCCACCATTACTCATCCAGTGTGGAGAGGCAGAAGTTCTGCGGGACGAAATCATGCTTGTATCACACAAGGCATCGCTCGCGGGCGTTCATGTCCAACACGAGATGTACGAGGACGCAGTATGTATTCAAGGTCTTCGCGCATACTGTATTCTCATTTATCTCCCAGGTTCATGTCTTTCAGGCATTACCGTTTCTAGGTTCGGCCAACGAAGCCTTTATCTCGTGCCGCGAGTTTGTTTGTCACCAGCTCCCGGAGCTGCAAGCCTCCATGCCAAAGATTCTTGACAATATTTGTGAGGCACGCCTCGACGATGACATAGATAACGACAACGTACGCGTGGTTCGTGGAGATGGTGTCGAGACCTCTTCGGGCAGACATGATTTGGAGGTGCAAATGAAGCACGACAGCCCCCCCAATGATCAGAATCTCCCGAGCTGGGGACCGACCTCTCTACCCCCAGATGTCGCCTCCGATACCAGTGAGACAGACACGAAGTCTGAGGTTGCTAGCTCGGTGGCAGCGTCCATTCAGTCGCATTCCGGCCTCCGCCGCATCAAATCAACGCTCTCTGTCCTCGCTGCAGAAACGCCTTTAGTAACGAAGATGTCTGAGGGGATCTACACTAGTGGTCACCATTCTAAATCCAGTTACTCGGTGGCGCATCCTTCGTCGCCGAGGATACACAAGGCAAGGAGTCATACAAGTATGACTTCTTTTGTCGAACAATGGACCCTATCTTCAAAAAGCAAGCACAAGTGGCAAGACAGTGGACGTCCGCCTCTGTTGGTAACGTAGTCCTTCATATTGGAATCCATAGTCTACACGGATACAATGTCCTCCATTTTGTACATAACTTGGTATATATATATAGTCCAGTGATATTTACCATCGCTCGATCCCGTCTTGCGAGCGATCCAATGATAGTACACTCTTCTGAATTTCTAATTCTTCGACAACATTCTGCAATGCTTTACGTTCCCAATTTCCGAATATGAATCCCTCATAAAGCATGGTCGTGGTCAGCCATGCGATGAAGATGGTGATGAATACGAAGATGGGGTTAACCCACGGCAATGGAACCCAAGCAGAGCCAATGATGAGGCCCAGCAGCAACAATATACCAAGTACGAAAACAGTGAGCTCGCGACGAGAGCGATCCTGAGACATGCGGTACGAAGTTTGGAGGGCACCGAGAATCTCGGAAATCATCCCCGATGGCATTTCAGACGGGGCGTCTGCCCAAGGCGACTCGGTTTCCTTTGGGACTGTGTTTCCAGATGTAAAGTCTTCTTGAGCTTTGCGCGCAGTGACAATGAGCGTTGCCTCCACTCCAAAGTGATCAGAATAAGAGCAGGTGTTCCCTGGGATGGGGTCGATGAAAATGACCTTGGAATCACTGCATGTCAATCTATAGGCATCGGGGTCGTCCGAGATACGACTGGGCTGACGGAAAAGAATGTAGTCAAGGCGCTTGCCTTGGAACATGCGCACCACTGCGCTCCCGGAGGGCCCAGAGTCGCGATAAGTGTTCAACGGGGAGTCAGCCGTCACGCCGTATTTCTCTACCCCGTCGAGAGGAGTGATCATCCCCGTTGGTGGAGGAATATGTGAATGCGAAACCACCCACGAGTCGCTCAATCCAGCATGACTGCGGATGATATTCATGGCAAGGCTGCTCGGGATACTATTGAAATCCCCAGTCTAGAAATACTAAGCCAATGATCATTGAGATAAAAGCAATGTCTTACAGCTATAACGTAACGGCCGAGTTCCGCAGCTTGCCTGGTGACCTTTGCGAATTCCCAGGCATTTACAAGACGGTGGGTTCGATTATACTCCGGGCCATCATCACCGCCTTTGGCGTGGAACTGGCAGGACACGATAAAGTTATGTTGTCAAGGTGGAGTGTGTGGACTCACGTGAGTAACAAACACTTGCACCTCCCCAAGGGTGGGATGGAGTATGGTGACGCTCCCAGCAGCCTTGCCGACATGCCAATCTCCAGCAGTGACATCGGTCGGTTCGCCATTGAGAGAGTATGGCGTGATGGAAATGGCGATGATGGGCCATTTTGTAAAGACAGCCAAACCAGCACCCAATGCACCACTTGACGGAAAAATGGCTCAGGTCTGAAGGCCAAATGGAACAGATGGCACCGTTAGGAACATACCTATGGAAGAGTTTGGTATAAGGCAGTCTGTGGCAGACTTTGTTGCGAACTTGATTGTAATCCGCCTCAACCCAGATTTCCTGGAGGGAGATGATATCGTAATTGGACCTCGAGAACGCGCTAGCGATTGCCGCTACGCGCTCATGGCGATCTTTAGAAATGTACTTCAAGCCCCTGGGAACAAGCAATTAGAAGACCAGGAAGAGTAGAGAAGTGGTACAGACCAGCAATTGAGGGTGGCAACGCGGATTTCTTCCATGGTGATGGTGGGAGGAGGGTTGCTGCTGGCAGTCCGGACAGGTCACCGGTGGCGAGACTCACGCTACACGTGATCCGGACAATGTTCACCCGCGACGAGTACGTTCAGGCCAGTCCATCGGAACCACCGCTGACGCTCTAATCAGTATAGATATATCAACGAGGGCCGCAGATCAGTTCACCCGTCTCTACTACTCCACCTACGACTCCCCCACGCGCGCGGACGACTTGCCAAAGTTCTACCGTGCCACATCGACATTAACATGGAACGGCAACCCGTGCCAAGGCGTGGATGGTGTCAAGAAACTCATCCAAAACATGCCTAGCACGAAGCATGAGGTTCAGTCCTACGATTGTCATCCTATTCCAGGTAAGCCTGTCATCCCTTTCGCTTCGTCTATTGTCTCAACTATGCTCAGGCTCACGTCCCCCCTCTTTGCTGGTGACCGTGGCAGGAAATGTTACGCATGGCAAGAATTCAGAACATCCTATTACCACCTCAAGTCGGTCGGTAGACGGCCAGCCAAGAGTGTTCTTTCAGACATTCATGCTTGTCCCAGACCCGACTGCACCTGTCGCTGGAGTGGGAGAGGTCGCAAAGTATTATGTTGATGCTGATTCGATGAGGCTCGTAGGATGATTCGGAGCTTGGTGCCTTCGAACACCGAGTCTTGGCCTCGATCCCAATGGATGTAAGATTGTATCAACAACAATCAATGTTAAGATGCTTGAAAACATGACGAGTAAAGCAGAGAAAATTCGCAGTACCAGTATAATATGCAAACAATAACCTATTAGTACATACACTACTAGACCACCACTTTGCAGGAGAACACAGAAAATAATCAACCGAACGTTTGGCTCTGACGGCAGTTAGTAAACATATCATGTAGATAAGGACAAGAAACTCACCGAGCGAGCGCTCCGTTTGACTTTCGACAACCGCCATTCGTCTGGTTTTTCGTATTTGTTATATAATGGTTCAATCTTCTCTTGCCTCTTGCGTTTACTGATTTTGTTGGTGTCAGCTACCCTGAAGAACTGGGGTGCAACCTCGACGAGCCACTTGGGTTCAATGGTGGTCACATTGTGACAATACTCGCGAGTTGTGAGCACCAGTTCGTTGTAGATCAGCCACTCCGGGTTGCGGTTGAAAAGCGCAGAGGAAGGGTGAATGTAAACTGGTGTGCCCTCGACGAGAGTTTTGTACCCTTCTTGTGGATCTTTCTTTGCAGCATTCCTGAAGAAGCCAGAGCAGATTGCTTTGCGAACGCGATTGTAGTCCCTCCCGGAGGACAAGATGTCATGCTTGTATCTAAAGCGTCGTTAGCCCCCGAGCGCGGTCGAGCTTAACTGGCAATCTCACCTATCCATGATTCCGACGAGTTGCTTGCGAATATCCTGCGCCCGTCTCATGCTCCTTGCTTGGATAAAGTTCTCGTAGCACCACGGATTCGAAAAATTTGCTGCTTTCCATCCGTTGTATACTGTGAGCAATGTTAGATGATCACCCTCCGGCTGATGGAATTTCGCTTTCTTCGAATCCGCCTGAGCTTGTTTCTCTTTTGGTCTGTAGAAGACCGTCTGGACAGAGAGCATAGCAACGATGGAAAGGATCTCTTCCGAACACCCGAGTTCCACAGAAGCAATGACCATTTTTGCCAGGGCTGGCTCCATAGGGAAGTCTGCCATCTTGCGTCCTAGGCGGGTCAATAATCCTTCATCGTCGAGCGCTGAGAGAGCATACAACGCCTCTAAGGCGGTAAGCATCGTTTGTGCAGGTGGGGGGTCCATGAAGTCAAAGCTGAGCAGATCGTTGATACCCATCGCCTTCAGAAGCAGTATAGTGTATGCAAGATTCGTTCGTTGGATATCGGGAATCGAAGTGGGTAGCATTTCATTACGGTATGCTGCTTCAGTGTACAGTCGGTAGCATTTTCCGGGACCGGTGCGCCCAGCGCGTCCGGCGCGTTGGCGCGCTTGAGCTTGTGAGATGGGCATGACCACCAGTGAATCCATACCCAGGCGAGGATCGTAAGCATTCTGTTTTGAGAAGCCAGGATCGATAACGTAATAGATACCGGGTATCGTCAGAGAGGTCTCCGCAACATTGGTCGCAATCACGACCTTGCGAGCGCCAGGTGGAGTGGGCTCAAACACGCGAGACTGGACCTCAGAAGGTAGAGCAGAGTAGATGGGAAGAATGATGAGTCCAGGGACCTTTGGGCCAAGGGCTTTCATCCGCTCAAATAATATTTCGCAAGCTGTGTCAATTTCCTCCTGTCCAGTCAGGAAAAGGAGGATGTCACCTGGTGGTTCCGAGAGGTGAATTTGCATCACAGTGATGAGAGATGCGTCAAGATAATCAGTCTCTGGCTCCTTCGTGTACAAAATTTCGACAGGATACGTGCGGCCCGGAATAGTGAAGATTGGACAGCCAAAAAAGTACTTGGAGAACTTTTCGGCGTCCAATGTCGCAGACGTAACAATTAGTTTGAGATCCGGACGCTTCTTGACAGCCTCTGCGAACAGGTTAGCATGACAAAGCAAAAGTGCGAGTCCAACGTGACTGCTCACTCTTCAAGAGTCCGAATAAGACATCCGTAGCGATAGTACGTTCATGGGCTTCATCCAACATAATCACGGAGTATTGACTACAAAGAGGGTCGATGACAGACTCTCGCTGCAACATCCCATCCGTCATATATTTGATTTTCGTTTCTGGACTAGTGCAATCCTCGAAACGGATTGTATACCCAACCTCTTGACCGAGGCGACAACCGACTTCTTCTGCGACACGTTTTGCTACAGACATCGCAGCGACACGGCGCGGTTGTGTGCAACCAATGCGACCTTTGTCAGCATACCCGGCTTCAGCAAGATATTGGACCATTTGAGTTGTTTTCCCAGACCCAGTATCTCCAATGACGATGAGAACTTGATGCTGGAACAGGAATCAGCATTTTCTTCATTTGCTAGGGAGAGCAGTGTTACATCACCGATAGCTTGAAGTAACGGGTCCCTAAGCTTGTAGATGGGCAAGTTCTTCCGTTGATCTTGGATGCTAAGTGAAGTGATTTCACCATACGTCGTCGCCTTGTTGATCGTCGACTCTCTCCACTGTGGAACTTCTCCTGCTTTCTGATCCCTGAGATTACCTCTAAGATCTTGTGCGAAAATTTTCTCAGAATCCTTCGCCATAGGATCCAGCCATGGGGCGCTAAAGTCGCGAGCCTCAGAGTCGGCGCGCTCATTGACTTCTTGCTGACGGAGCTCTCGTCGCTCCTTTGCCAGTGCTGCGCCACCGATAGCTGCCCTGTTTAAAGAACCATCCGGTGCTTTGATGATCTTGACGGGACTTAGGTCGAGGGTGCGCTTCGTCTGTCCAGCTAAGAAAGGTGGTTCTTCTTCTCGAATTTCGACGTCTAGTTCTTCTTCCACCTCCGCACGCGCCACTGGATTGTTGAAATCCTCGTCCAGATCGGGATACTCTGAAGCATCTATAACGCCGGAGGATATGAGTTGCTTGATCTCCCACCGTTCAGGTGATGTGAGCCTTTTGGCGGACCGCACAGGTTTTTCGTCCCGAGAACGTAAAGGTACAGCATTTGCCCCAGACGAAGCTCGTGCAGCCTGTTGTCGTTCCTCCTCCATCTCCGCCTCGGATTTGATACGAAGGTGAGGTGTGAGATCGCGGCCGGTGACTTGGTCGACGTCTTTCATGGAGAGGCCCACTCGATTCCCTGCGACACTCATGACTTTGACTTTGACCTGCTGCCCTCTACTGAGTAAATCCGAGGCAGAGTTCGCACGGGCCCCCTGCTGGATGTTTGAGACGTGCACCATGCCTATTACAATGTGAGAACAACAAAAAAACACATCATTTTACAAGAAATGCTTACCCTCCACGCGCCCAGCAATACCCTCAAGTTGCACAAAGGCACCGAAATCTTTCAAGCCTGAGATTCGACCGTTGTAAATCTTGAAAAGGACTGGACGTTCATCATATGACACACGGTCCCTCCCCCCTTGTCTGTAATCCCTCCTTCCATCGTACGAGCGTCCTCTTTCTGGACTGCGACTTCGTCTACGGGGTGGTGACCGGGACCGGGACCGGGACCGTTGAGCCAAGGCTGGACTCTCCTCCGTCCTCTCAACCCCCGCCTTCTTCTTTGCAGCACCTTCGAATTGAGCCATCATATCATCCACCTCCTGCATCAGAATGTCCTTGTTTGATTCCTGGTCCGGCAGGGAAAGACCAGGGAAGAGACGCTTCTGTTTGTCCGTCTCGATTTGACCGTTGGCATCGACATGAGAACCGGCAAGAATGTTTGCAAGTTCTTTTGACTTCTTTTTATGTTTGGGGTGCAAACTGAGAATGAGGCGGTCAATGTTTTCGACGGCAGAGTCTGGAAGAGCGCCATTCAGCTTGTCCTTGAACTCGTTGAGAGTACTCGACTGTTCGTGAAGACTGAGGACGTATTCTGCGAGTACTTTGTCATTGACTTCGATGTAATTGTAGATCTCCTGCGTTATTCTGGCGATCAAGGAGAGGAGCTCGAGGTCGTACAAGTCGTTCATCGTAGTTGGTGGTTTGGAGGCAAGGGATGCGTTGCTGACGTAACAAAACATTGGTGATCGATCACCTGTAGTACACTTAGACTGGTACTGGCTACTTTCTCACTACTGCAGCGGTTTCTCGATGGCTCCACGCCCTCGGAAGGGCATCGTAAAATCTGGAAATACTGGCAACTCGTCAAAGAGTTCTGCGAGGCCAACAGTAGTACCCGAGGTCACATCGTCGGAGGATAGACCACTCTTTCCCCCGGGATCAAAGTACCCGCTAAGCTTGCTACATGAAAGGTTCGTCTGTCTTCTACGTCCAGCCCCACTGCGGACTCCACAGATTGTGCACCCGGATTCGGCACACATAGCTGATGAAAGGTGACTGTGGCTGCACGTCTAGGCTTCCATAACAATCCACATCTCACCATGTTTCTATCGGCGCATCGGTCATTCGTTAGATGCCAGAAAAACGGTTGGGAGAAACCGGTTGTTGATACCGTAAAGCATCTTTTTTTTTTTC
>JBBPLK010000007.1:199701-231801 GCA_038089735.1 Exsudoporus frostii
CTTTTTTTTTTCCTTTCTGGAACACACTATTTCTTACCAGAGCACCAGCGAAAACACGGCGAAGGCTGGACATTTGTCGTATCATTAAGTCGGACGAATAAAAGAACATCTCAGAAGGAAACCGTTCGATTTGAGTCACATCCGCCCTACACGCGACCTACAGCCCTGGAGGCGCGCCATTGGGGTGCAACTTATGCATTGTATCGTGTTCGTAGCCTCTATTTCAATTCTACTTCCTCAACATGCATAGGATTGAACCCTTCGTATCCCATTAGTTTTGCAATGGAATGCAGCTTAATCGAATTCTGCCTCCTGAACCTCGGGAGTATTGGTTGGAACTAGTTGCCCAACACAAAGCTGCGCCGGAGCACCAAAAATGGATGTATGACGCTGATCCGTTCGCTGCGCGGAAGGAAGTGGAGGAAAGACAGGCAAAAGCTGCTCAAAAGAAAGAAGAGAAAGTTACTGGTCTTCAGGAAGACATACACACATCTTCAATTTCTCCCGAATTTACTCGAGCGCCAGAGGTGAAAATGTCGAGTGCCCTACGCGATCTTGTGGAGGACACTGTGAAGAAGGTGAAAGGTTTTCCCTTTTTCGATTGGCGCGTCCTCATTTCATCGTCTTGCAGGCCAGTGTATTTTACCCGCCGTACGAGACAGCGTCTTTGGTACTTGCAGAAGAAGATGCTCCTGGAGTGACCCAGCAACTTCGACATTTGGGCTTCCAGCAGATTCAGATTCAAAATGCTATATCATACCTCTCGACGCATACCCCACTAGGCTCACACCTACTGAGCTCTCTGGCCCCTCTAGAAGCCTGTATCGAATACCTTCTCCTACACATCGCTGAAGCCGACCTCCCGCAACGTTTCTTTTCTTCTAACAATTCCTCCAATCCGTTCATTGTCTCTGGACATTCCGGGGCCGATAACCTTAAGAAGCGATGGTTCGAAGACCTCGCGATCAAAGAAGCGGGCTTCCCCGCGCATCTTGTGAGGGAATATACGGCAGACCCAAATCTGGCCGACGATTTGGTGCTGCTCATCTCCGCACTCTCTCGCAGACTGGTAGGCAAGGATACAGTAGAACTGTTCAAAGCGAGTGCGAACCTAGAGTCGTCTTTTCATGGAATAAGAGATCGGACTGACGAGGTAGAAGCACTCGGTGCTCACTTTGTTGACTCATGTCACATTGCTATGCCGCTCTTCAGTGCCCCCGTGCAGCTCCATGTTATCTTGCCACCTGACACTTGCAATGATAGGTCACTGCCAGCTGTGTATGTAGGGTCACAGTCGGTACCGCCATATATCCGACTGCACCTGCTTGCGCAGCTCCTCTGTGCGGCTGGACGAGATGACTTCATCGAACCCGGCGAAGGTTTCTTGATTGCAGCCATGCGAGTCCTTGAAGACCATTGGGCTCAGATAGAAACAAACGGTCCACCTGATATGTCGACAATAGTTGGGCATCTCATCACACCTCGGGCCGTGCCACGAGCACCGGATTTACCACACGGTACACCTAACGACAACGAAAGCAGAAAGACTTTGCGTGGAACGTCCAGATATGTGTACGATGACCGGTCAGATGATCAGGTCAACCAAGACTTCGAAAATATCTGTCAAACAAGGATCTACGCGGAGATGCTTGGTTCTCGCCAGCGTCTCCCAGCCTTTTCGGCAAAGGAACAGTTCTTGAACGCTCTAGAGAAGCATAGAACTGTTGTTGTCGTCGGAGAGACCGGTGAAGGCTATTTGATTTCCTGTCTGTGGTTATTGCTTACAGCACATTTCAGGATGTGGGAAGACCACCCAACGTGCGTCATACGTCCTTCTGATTAATATAATTCACACTCCAAATGCCAACAGTGCCTCAGTTCATATTGGACTCTCTCATCCAAAGTGGCTGTGGCTCAAAGGCGTCTATCATTATTACCCAACCACGGAGAATCTCCGCCATATCTGTAGCAGCGCGTGTATCTGGAGAGCGCGCGGATGATGGGTCCGTTGGTTATGCCATCCGAGGTGAGACTAGACAGGACAAGCGAACCAAACTGTTGTTCTGCACTACCGGAGTTCTGCTCAGGCGGCTTGGCTCTGGGGATAAGCTAGAGAACATAACACATGTTGTTGTGGATGAAGTAAGCCCATCGTACAGGATAAACTATGAGATGGTTTCATACAATATTCGACAGGTGCATGAACGCTCTGTTGATGGTGACTTCCTTTTACTGGAACTACGAGAACTTCTCTCGAGGCACGACACCCTCAAAGTAGTTCTGATGTCTGCCACTATCAACCATGAAACATTTGCGGGGTACTTTGGTAATGCCCTTGTGCTTACTATTCCGGGCTTCACACACCCGGTAGAGGATAGGTAAGTACCTTGGAAGTTTGTTGTCGACGCAGGCTAAGCCTCTGTGAGATATCTCGAGGACTTTATAGACCTGTTACACTATGTCCCCTCCGGATCAAGACGTGGTGTAAAAGGACAGAATGACAAAGAGTACGAAGATAGGCTCAAATCCCGGGGGCTCAGTGAGCGGGGCATATCCTCTATCCGGAACATCGTAGCTGCAGACCGCATCGACTACCAGGTGCGCAAGCTGTTTCCGTATATACTAGACCTAACTCTAGTCATACTAGTTAATATCCATGCTCATCAAATATATCACTTCCTCTACAGATATCCCAGCTGGTATCCTCATTTTTCTGCCGGGTGTTCAAGAAATACGCCAGTGTATTGCCGCCATTTCGAGTGTGGTCATGGAGGACGAAGTGGACATTTACCCCCTCCATGCTAATCTTACTAGCGGAGAGCAATGTGCGGTCTTTAAAGTGTCGAAAAAATGGAAAATCGTTGTCGCCACCAACGTCGCAGAGGCAAGTAATTGCCAGAATTCCATGTCATTGGCACCGCTTATTGGTTCTGACAGACGTCCATCACTATCGATGATGTGATCTATGTCATTGACGGGGGAAAAGTCAAGGAAACAAACTACAACCCGGAGACTGGGCTTTCTATTCTGACAGAGCAATGGATAACCCGTGCAGCTGCCAGGCAGCGTAGAGGAAGGGCGGGTCGTACCAAGCCTGGCATATGCTACAAACTGTACACGCGGAAGCAGGAAGGAAACATGACTCATTTTCCTGTGCCCGAGATTCTTCGTACCCCTTTGGAAAGTATTTCGTTGAGCGTCAAAGTCACGCGAGAAAATGAGGATGTCCAGGTAGGTCTTGCGCCGTCTGTCAGTGCGTATTGAAGACTCGACCGTGCCAATTTTCACAGCACTTCCTGAAGAAAGCAATAGATCCCCCCAACGTATCAGCAATGGACAAGGCATGGTCAACTTTGCAAGAGCTAGGAGCTGTGGACAAGGAGAGTAAACTTACTGCCCTTGGACGTTATATGGCAAGTCCATGGTATGTTGTCAATCAAACGCCCTCTCATGTTTTTCTAGGCTATGCTTCCCTTGGATCTAAGGCTGGGCAAGGTTGTTTCCGGGCCTTTCGGTTGCAAACATACTGACCCTTGACACATCCAGATGCTGGTGCTCGGATTGATTCTGAGGTGCCTAGACCCTGTTCTCACAATAGTTGCGAGTTTATCCTCGAAGCCCTTGTTCGTTAGCCCTTTGGAAAAGCGCGAAGCAGCCACCCAGTATGAGATTTATTTATCCGTACCTTGAATGCTTTTGCTCACACTCTAGTTCTCAGAGCAAGGCTTCGTTTTGACAAACACAACAGCGACCTTCTGACTGATGTTCATGCATACAATGAGTGCGAACGAGTGCGCTCCGGGAACGAATCTCGAAGCACATTGAGGACCTTTTGCGAAGAGGTGAGCATTACCTTGCTACCAAGAAAAAGAAAACTAACCAAGTCTCTTACAGAATTTCATCTCCAGGGACGCCATACACGAGATGACTTTGCTCCGTCAAGATTTCTTTTACTCGCTCTTGGGCATGGGGTTAACAACCAACTCGTGCACGCCAGACTCCCCGGAGCTCAATGTCCATAGTACGAACACGAATCTCATCAAGGGTGTGATACTTGGGGGGCTCTGGCCACGCGTCGCACGAGTACACTTGCCCCCGTCGGCAATCAAATTCGACAAGGTGCAGGCTGGCACTGTGCAGCGGGAAAATACAGCCAAGGAGTACAAGATGTATGACCTGAAGAACGAGAGAGTTTTCTTGCACCCGTCGTCCGTTCTGTTTGGTGAATCCACGTGGAAGTCGCCGTATTTGGCTTATTTCCAGATGCAGAAGACGACCAAGGTCTTTGTGAGGGGAGCAAGCGAGGTATGGCGAATAAACCGTACGCATGCACGACCATGAATTATTTCTCGCCAGGTACCCATATATGCGCTTCTACTCTTTGGGGGTCCTGTGTCAATGAACCATGTCGGCGGTGGATTGGTCGTCGGGAATGGAGACAGTGGCACATTCAAGTTGAGGGCTTGGCCACGCATCGGAACCCTTGTCAATCAGCTGCGGTGAGTCGAACCATGTGTCCATGTCTTCCAACACTGATGTGGTTTTGGAAGACGGCTACTAGAGGCTCAGCTGCAGCAGTGCATCGAACAAGGTCTCATGCTGGGATCTGAGCAAGACTTGTTAGTTTCGAATGCGATCACAGCACTGCTGGAGCGAGATGGATTAACGAGCTATTAGGACGGCTTTCCGTGATGAAGTATTACAAATCTATGGTAGGGATTGTATACATGGGGTGATCGAGCGGTCGTTGTTGTTGTCGTATAAGTTATCATCACAAATACACAGGATCTCTCCTGCATCCCATAATCTAAGTGATGGTGGGTCCGGGTTATTCGTGTGGAGAGGGCACCAGGTCTTGGATTCGTTGCTGCTGCAGTAAAGAGAGCTTTTCGTCCAGTTCATCGATGAATGTGCAAGGGGATATTTGACCGGGTAACACCAACGTGTTCGCAGGAGGAGAGAAACATTTCTGACTTGTCTGGGGGAAGGGGGAGATGGTCTCTGCATGTTTCTGCAGAGAATGCTGGGAGAGAGTAAAGTCGGGGACTGGCATCGGTGCGTTCCATGGGGGACCGTACGGCTGTGTACGTGCAACCGGTTTTCGGCGGAGTCTTGTGTTGACGGTCTTGACGGTGGGTTTAGAAAGGATGATGGGAGAAGGCTCTGGCGAAATGGATTTGAGGACAGTTTTGAGCTTGTTGACTAGCGACCGACGGCCTGCGAGGGTCGGAGGACAAAACGTCAGAATGTAAAAAGGAAAGAACATATGAAACAACTCACCTTGAGATGGCGGAGACGGAGGCGGGATGATAGACGGACTCGATGAGGTGTGGGGAGGCTTGAAAGTACCTATGGAAGAATTAAGCGAAAAGAAAGGATGTAGAACGAGGTTGTTAGATACTCGGTGGAGATAGGGTTCTTGATCTGGAATGCTTCTTAAACGGGTTTACGAATCTGGTACGCTGCGGTGGAGGGGAAGGGAGAGATGCAGCCGTTGAGGGGGGTGGAGAGGGAGGGCGGGTATCGACCTGATCAAGAGGAATCGGGGTGGAAACACTAGAGGATCTCCATCTGCCAGACAGAGAAAAGCGTGGGGGAGTGAAGAGACGCCTCGGGGACTTTGGGGGAGGATGGGTATGGAAGGAAGCCGGGCGGGAAGAAGAGGGGAGGCGCCCGAACTGATCTACGGGGACAGGAGGGGACTTGCGTTTATGGAATGGGGACGACCAGCGACGGTTGCTAGGGAGAGAGAGGGAGGGGGGGGCTGAGAGGGAGTGGGAGAACGAGACGTGGCGGGTTGGGGGGTCGGGGGGCGGGACGGGGAGGGGGGGCGGGCGGAGGCGGAGGAGGGCGACGAGGGCGACGAGGAGGGCGAGAAGGGCGGCGACGAACATGGGGGGGACATGGAGGGCAAGCCATGGCACGATCGGACGGACAGGGGAAATGAAAGTCGAACGACTTGGGTTTCGCACTCCGCGGCACTCGCATGTCTGACGAGTTCGACGCCTACGACCTCTCCGAGTTCACGGACGAGGACTTTGCCGCCATCGACGCCGACCTCGCACGCGCTCGCCAGGCAGGCCCCGCCATCCAGATCGCCATCGAGCACAGTCCCTTCCTCACCTTTCTCTCCTGGAAAAAACACCTCGCCGTCACCGACCTCGTCGCGCCCCTCTGGTAACCACCCCTCTCCCCTCCCTGCCAACCGCTCACCCTCTCCAGGTGTGAGGTCCAGCACGAGTACAGCCTCTACGGACAACGCTACAAACCCTTGCATCTGCGCCCCGCCACCTTCACTGCGAGGAACGGAAGTCAGATACGCGTCCACCAACACGTCGCGCGCGCAAACGACCGCAGACTCAAGCGTGGCAAGGTATGCTAATCTATCCGATCCACCCCTCGCTCTCATCCTCCCATCCAGTCTGTCCACAAAGCTTTGGAAGACGAGCTCCGTCCCGACAAACTCGTCGTCCATGTCGTCTCCGACGAGGAACGCTTCGGGCTCCGGTCAGTCGCTTGACGCCATGTACACTTCTTCTCTCATTCTCGTTCCTTAGCCTTGTGCAGCTCATGGATGGCTTCACCGAGCTAGTCTCCAACGGTATCACGGTAACCATCTGACTCCCTTCTTTCTCCATCATTTTAATACACCACCAGAGAGAACTCCCCGTGTTCGCAATCATACACGCCCAAGTCGTTCTAGGCATCATTGTATCCGTTTTCCCACTTCTCATCCCTTTTCCGCTCCTGACCCATTTCCAAGGATGAGGTACTCCGGTCACCCCTCACTCCGGTCATCCCACCAGGATCTCCTTCGAGCGCACCTCATAGTTCCCCACCAAAGAAGAAGCAGCGACGCCAGGACGATTCCCCAACCCGCGCAGCTGAACCGACCGAGCCGGCGTCGACTAGCATCCCTGGTGACCTACATGAGTTGCGCATCATCGATTACAAGACACGCCGGTCCTCAAACATTCCTCTGGACCAAGATTCCCTCTCACCACGCATCCAGCTTATGATGTATCACCGCATGCTCTCTTCTCTTCTGGAACCCGAATCGTTCGACTTTGATCTACTGTGGAGTCGACTAAACCTCAACCCCACAAAACCCTTCTCCACCCAGTTCTTGAAAGACATCGTCTGGGAACAACGACAGGTAGACCCTACCGATTGTAATGTACATCTCAATCACTTGGTTTCGCAATGGATCACCACCGTTCAACGAAATCGTCCTGGTATCGCAGGCATCAGTCAGCAGCTGCAAATTGTTTATCGTCGGTCAGTATTTGTAGAGAAACAACGAGGAAAGGGGAAACGTAAAGCGACAGAGACAGTAGACGTAGACGACCCCCTTGAGGCTCTCGTGCTCCAAGAAGAGTTGGACCTCGCTCGCGCCATCGAACAAAGCCTCAGCGAGATCGGGCACGAGGAACCCGGCCAAGTTGCCCGTCATGTGGCACAGAACGTCAAGCAAGTTGGGCCCTCGTCCGTCGGGCGCACGTCTGCCGTCTGGAAGGACCTCATCTCTCAGTCGGATTCTGGGAAAACCGATCCTACGCTGGCTTGGGCAATTCAGCAGTCACTACTGACCTGTGCACACGAGGCACGTGTCAAGGTGAGCGCAGACAAATTGCAGGATGGTGGGAGCCCATGCTTGGAAAAAGTCTTACTTGACATTGATATCCATCCAACTTAGATGACCCTCCGTCTGACGAGTCTACCCTCGATATATCCCCCATCATCGGAACGAAGGAGTTCAGAATGAACGACGATGAACTAGATACACAGCTTGCTGACGTTCTCCAATGGTGGTTTGGTGCGCGACCTCCCAGGGGGGTGGATGTCGACCAAACAAATCGGTGCTTGTGAGTTCTCGTCGGTGTACTATCTGTGCAGTTGCGTACTTGATGATTTTAGTACCTGCGAATATCAGGATTCGTGCGAGTGGAGGGAGCAGAAGGCGAGGGAAGCAGTAGCGCTTCCTAGGGCACAGCAGAGCAGTGCTACGCCTGATGTTGTATAACGTAATGCTGGACATCCGTTTGTCTACGATAACATTATGGATGGTTGGGTAGACTATCTCCATGTCGATTTTCTCGGAGAACACATTCTCTTTCGTTCCCTACGTTTGCAATCCTTCTCCTCTTTCCTCCTGAGCAGCGTCCTCATAACCACACTATGCATTTTGGAAAGGTATCCACTCGTTTCCATCTCAACCGCTGCACTCACCACCCCCCTTGCAGATTTCTAACTGTCGTCTTGAATAAACACGTACAGCCGCCTTCAGTACGGTACTCGCGGCTTGCGACTGCAGCTTGGAGAAGCTCGCTGTATGGATTCGTCACTTTCTTACGATTGTGAGTGTCCCTCTCTCGTTCCCGGTGGTACGCGTGAAAGACAAACTCATGGCGTAGACTATATATGCTCGTAGCGATGTCATATCAGCTAGGGTGCGTATTCCCAACGCCGTCCAAAACTTGACCATGACTCCGCTTCCTAGAGCCATCGCTATCGTTGTAAGCCGGCCCCACTGTCCAAGAGCACTGCGACCTTGACCGTATACCCTTCAGGTAATTGCGCTGTCCATAGGGCAGTTTGCCATCGAATATACTGAATACCAAGAACCGAACTTGGAGCGACAGTACGTACACGAATCGATTCACCGGAAAGTTGATCAAAAGGTACCCTCCACAGTGCAGAGGAGCCTCTCCTCGGGCATTCGTTTGGAAGACGTCGTCCCATTGGGAGACCTCGCGCGAGGTCAAAGCCGGACAGCATTTTCATCCACCCAAACGAGTCAAATTTGGCCCGTGCAGACGCCTTTGCTCTCGAACTCGGTGTTGGCGGTGATACCGAGTTGGTTCAGGGAAACAGGGCTGATGGACGATCATGGCAGCTCGGAAAAGGTAGAGACGTTGCACGAGAAGCGTTTGGCGGCTCGCACAGTCACCCAGACCCTGATACCAATGTCTTTGATGTTGGCGATGACGATGGCGATAGTACGCCGTGATGATGCACGATTTGGCACATCACTTGACATTGTAGATCGAATATCGTACCTCTGCGCAGCCACGGTGTCTCAATGCAACACTATATTCCAAGGACTCGAATGTCATGAGACTTGCACATTTATTCTCACCGAGGGAGTATAATCAGTGTCGCCGACACTGATTTTCAGCTCAGGTTGCTTGATATTGATGCTCAAACCTAACTTGTAATTGTCCATGTTCTGGATACTGATTGTCATCCCTCAGTGTTCTGCTTGTGATACCAGGTCAATAAATGAGTGAGCAGGCTGAGCCTACCCTTGAATGTGGCGCGTTACGCAAAGCCATCTCCTGTCATATGTCATGACTGGAGCTCACTGACCCCTAAAACAACTTGCCTCAGCTCATCAAGAAGACACAACCCACCCATACTCCGCATGCAAAAAAATAATCTGAACCAATACACTGCCGATATTGTCTTGCGTTCCTCGGATGGAACGTTGTTCTACTCCTGGAAGACCCTTCTTTCCATATCATCCCCTGTATTCGGTCACATGTTCACCTCGGCACGGCCAGACGCTTCGAACGATACCGACGATGGACGTCCAGTCATTGACTTGGCAGAGGACAGCTGCACGCTCAGGCACATCCTGTCCCTGTGCCACCCACCCAGCTGCACTGGGAAACAGTTCAACCGGGTAGAGAGTCTCCCCGAGCTTGAGGGTGTCCTCGAGGCGACGATGAAATACGACATGGAAAACATTCGCTCCGTGATACTCGGAGAGCTCACCAGTCCCTCATTTCTCCGCCAAGATCCCGTGAGGATCTATGCCCTCGCATGTCAGTACGAGTATCCCGAGGGGGCGCGGTCAGCGGCCAAGTACACCTTGGCTCTACCAACGCTGGTGCGTGGTTACGTGCCAGAACTAGAAAAGATCCACGCTGGCAAGTTATGTCGCCTCCTCTTGTATAGGGAGGCATGCACGACAGCTGCACTTGATGTGGCGCACGATCATACGTGGATCCTGTATTCGCACTCATCACCCTTGTTCGGATGCGACGGCGGTGAAAACGACAACCATGTCGGATGGACCACGGTGAGATATCCGCCATCTCGCAAGAGTCGAAATGGTCGAGTGGAGCGTGTGTCAGTGCACACATGGTGGCTGGACTATATGAAGAAGTCGGGTCAAGCTTTGCAACGATCCCCTCGCGGGAGGGCAGTCAAAGACCAAGAACTCGTAAATGGTGTCCTGTCAACAATATCGTCTTCAGCTTGCAAGGTATGCAACACATCTGACGTCCTGGAGACATTCCGATCTTTCGTGGAAAAATTTGCCGAAGAGATCGACAGCCGCGTCACAAGGGTATGTCATCTTTGAATGCCTAGACAAGCTAAACAGTTCCCCCCTAGGTTGAGATCGATCTCGGATTCTGAGCAAAGTTGTCTCCCGGGACTTCATCTCCAAAGTTCATTTGATCTATCCATTTGTAAATAGTAGAAAGAAGACGATAGTTCGTGTGAAAATACAATGCTCAGTTGTCTCGTCCGACACCTCCACCAACGAGACCAGCTCGCTTCGTGGTGAACCCTCGTCTCGGAGCGGGACTGCGAGAAGCCTCTTCTGATTTTCTTTGCCACTGATCAATGAGTTTGCCGACACCCTGATACGGCTTTTCAGGAGACGGAGGGCGCGGATCCCCCTCGAGTGGTGGCGCAGCAGAAGGCAAGCCATCAATACCTCCCTGGGAAGCACTGAGTGACAACAGTTTGCTGGATGAAGCTGTAGGCAACCCTGAAACTGAACTCTGACTTCTGGACACGTCCGCCGATTTGTCCGTTGGCCCAGTGTAGCTAGGCCTTGGTAACTGACGCTTATCGGGGTCGGGAGCCGAAGAAAGATCATCGGATGTAGCAACTCGGGAAGGGGAGAATTTGGAAATCGCTGGAGAATGCAGGGTTTGTTGCAAAGCGCGTCCTGTGGTCATTGACGTTATTCCTGACACTATGGCTGATTTGGAGAGGGGAAGAGAACTGGGGGGTGCAACTTTGCCAATGGCCTCATATCTCTGGACCATATCTGTAATCGATGGGCGACGGGTGCTTCCCACACGGGAGCCATCTTGAGGAACAGACAGACTCGAGGGCGTCACAGGTGTATCCAACTTCCCATCAGAGGTAGATTTCGACATCGGGAACACGAGCAAGGATTGTGGGCGACCACGAGAGGTAGTCACTGGCGTACTAGGAGTTGAATTCACAACCGACATCTGTTTCGTGTGTGAGATTGGAGAACGTCGATTCGGTGACCTGCTAGGTGATCGTGGCACCACAATTGCCCCAGAATTCGCTGCTTGTAGATGCTGTGGTGAGGCTGTGGTGAACTTTGTGGCAGAAGGAATGGCAATGGATCGACTCTTGTATGGTTTCACTACAGAGTCGTGGGGGAGATCAGTGGATGGATTCGGAACTACATCCCTCCGTTTCTCTCTTGTTTGGACAACACCACCACCCCATAAGTCAAGCAACTCATGCACAGAGCTCTGCCTTCCTTTGTGCCTTGTACCCGATTTCTCGACCGACTTCGGTGCCATAAATCCGACAGCATCTTCGGGAGTCTCCTCGTCACTGGAAGACATTTTCCCCTCTCGCGGGGAGTCTAACGTTGGTTGTGTCTTCCAGTCACCTGAAGAAGAAGACCGTTCAGATGAAGGACGAGTAGCTGGCGTCGTGGGTGAGTCCTGAGTGATGCTCAAGGTGCGTGTCGGTGGGGCAGGCGGGAGTCGACCCAGGAGCATTGGATTTCTGTGGCTTGAAGTCAGGCTCGTACCTCGCTTGCGCTCCTTGGACCGTGAACTCCGTGAGTTTCCCCTCGTTGGGGAAGGGGGTGTCGATGTCTGAACGACGTGTCCAGGCGACTGTTGGCTGGGGATAGCTTCTTGCGGTAATTGTATATGGACATTATTCTCTTCGACGAATGAAGAACGTCTATGCGTAAACTCGCGCAGTACAGGTGTCTCTGGAGGATTTGTGCCAGAGACTCCAAGGTCCCTCGCCGGAGATGCCAAGGTGTCGCTATCTCCTGTCAGCCAGTCTTTATACTCGCGAGTCTTCTGTGGAGCCCAGAACGCACTGGTCGAGTCACCTGTTAAGTCAAGCAAGTTGTGGGTCTCCGAAGGTTTGGAGGAAACATTGACCGCGTGTTTCGCAGATAACGATGACCGTGACCGTGGACGACCGCTGGAACGCTTCGCTGGTGAGATGCCTTCGCCAGTCTCCAAACGTGCTGGAAGCCTCGACGTTTTCTCTGTCTCGCGAACCGGTGCCCCTGTGACTTGTTCGAAACGAGTACTGCTTTGTACCGTAGTGGAACTCGCAACCGAACGCTGAGGTTGTGGGCGGAGGGGTATCGAAGAAGTTGAAGGGACTGATAAATCGATGATGTTCTGATTCCCGAGGTTCGGTTCTGGTTGTGTGGTATAGCGGGGTTTCTGTGGGTAGGCCATGGTTGCATCCAACTCTTCTAGGGACGGGAACCGCGTCTCTGGAGAAAATTCACCAATTCGAGGAAATGCTGGAGTGGTTGAGATTGAGCTTGACATGGTTTGAGTGGCAGGACCAGTCCTCCATGGTGAGCTGGTGTGTGAGACTGATGGACGAGGTGAAGGCGTTGGCTCTACACTAGTGGTAGTAGGCTTTGGCTTTGTTGCTGTAGACGAGGGGCTGTGTGCGACAGTGGGACGGTTGTAGGCATTTACCGCCGCCAGCCCGGTCCTCAGCTTGCGTGCTTCACCTAGGGTTGGAGCAGATGGTGTGGAAGATGTCAGACCCAAACCTTCAAAGGCATCCTTTCCCTTGGTAATGATAAGCTTCGTATTTCGAGACCCCTCTAGAGGAGGTGCGATCTTCGACGCAGCTGCTTTCTCGGCTGGTATCGTACTGGATCCTGCCCTGTTACAATCGTATGCGTTCCACAGGTTCTCCGCAAAGTTGTCCCCAAAGGTGGTGCCACGTGAGCGCATGCCGCTATCGGTCGAGGTAAGCGATTCAACATTCCAAGCTGCATCCAATTCACCCCTCGCGCCGTCCTTTGGTTTCCACGCGAACGTCGCGGCACTGCTAGAACTGGAGGCCTTGATACCCTCATCACTCGGTACACTGCCCTTCATGAGTCTCCACGCATTATCTTCCTCCACGCCAAAGTGGTCGTCCAACAAACCGACCTTTTGGGGCTTCGTTGTTTCCAGCGGTATCTTTGGCGGACTGGGAGGCTTCGACACTTCTGGAACAACAGGGTCCTGTTGTTGGGAGGAAGACGGACGCCCACGTCGCATCGGGGCGATAGCTTCCAGTACTTTATCTCTCGCTTGGATACCGGTATTTTTCGCTGGTGAGAGTCGTTGTGTGGCGGTCGACGACGGTGGACGGTAGGACACCAAATTATCAAGTTGGGTCGCAGATTGGGACTGGAGGGTTCGCGATGAGAGAGGTTGCTGTGGTACAATTTGATAGGCGAAGCGGGATTTGGTACCGCGCATGCGATGAACTTGAACAAGGAGCTCAAACACAGATGGGCGTTGGGTTCCATGCTCACGGAGCATCGATACTATGTCACAAAATGAGGCAAGGCAAGGCGCGTGAACAGGACAACGTACCAATCAATCCATTTAGTTGCGGAGAGTATACGGGATATGGTGGCATCCGATACTGTACATTCAAGATGGCCAAAGGACCATGCTCCTCGAACGGAGTTGTGTAATAGCAGAGCTTGTAGAGCAACACTCCCAAAGCCCAAACATCGGATTTTTCATCGATAGGACGGCGTAGATATGGATCAATCATTTCAGGTGGTCTGTACTGAAGAGTTGTGTGGCGGTTAAGATCAGCCTCGAGTGCCCTGATCTCTTGTGTTGTGGATGGGGGCCGGAGTGCAACCGGGGTCGCCGATCCGAAATCGCATAATTTAAAGGAGGTACTAGATGATTGGAGGATGTTTTCCACTTTGAGGTCGCGGTGTAGCAAAGCCGGCCGTAGGTTGTGCATGGCCGCGACTCCTTCGAGGACGTCAACAAAGATCTGCAGAATCTCTGCTTCTGTAAGACGTTCCCTGAGACGCCTGTTCATCATGTCGATGATACCTCCACCTGGAGTTTGTTGAAATGAGAAGTCTGCAACAGAACAGGACACGAGGTACCTGGACAAAATTCCATGAGGATAAAAACTTCGTAGTGGCCATTGGACATCCTATGCCATGCGGCGTCGATGAGGTGAACGATGTTGGGATGCCCTTTCAGGATCCTCTGATATCAAGCCGTGAAGCGATGACATGCAATTAGCAACCATACTGCGCACCATGATATCGACTTCCTTCTTGACCTCTGTGAGCAACGCCTCGTTCGGAACGGCAATGCGCTTAAGGACATGACGGGTCGTGTTATACACCGGTGTCGCGGTCCGCACGAGATAGACATAGGAGAAGCCACCTGAAGAAGAATGTTCAGACACCGGGACAACGAGATGAGACCAGCGATGACCTTGGCTGAGATACCTCTCCACCTGGACAGTGTACTTATTCACGGAGATTGTCTGCCCCGGAAGTAAAGTGCCCTTGTTGTCGATGGGGTAGGCCTGCTGCTGCATGGTGTTGGTTGGGTGCAAGCAGGGACAACCGACAGACTGGGGATAACGCCAACATGGCTCGAGTCCTCCGACATCGAGGGTAGATCACGTGAGGCGTACACTGTGATCACATGATCAAATTGACGTGTCGATGCAACGGGTAGGTTCGGCATTCCGAATGCGCGGGTCGGCTGGTCCCTATCTCTATATAATATTGGACCCCCATCTCAGGCATTCTCAAGTTCTCTGCCATGCAGTTTGACCCAATCCCCTTCTCCCGTCCCACCACCCCAGGGCTACATCCCCTCAAGATCGGATGGTATGGCCTCGGTGCCATGGGCTACTTCATGGCACGTAATATCGCCACATCCCGCCAATCGCAATCGAACACCACCCCCGTCCTGTTGTATAACCGCACCTTGTCGAAGGCACAGAAACTTGCCGACCAGCTCGGCCCATCGGTTGCCGAAGTCGCTTCAAGCCCAGCTCAATTGGCTACCGAGTGTGATGTTATCTTTACCAACCTTGCCAACGATGCTGCTGTGCAAAGTGTATACAACGAATTCGCAAAGGCGCTTTCGGTATCTCGTTTCTATACTTCATGGACAAGTAGGCAGTATCTCATTTCCTGCTCACAGGAAACACCACCCACCAAAGCAAAGATTTTCGTCGATACCAGCACGGTGAGTCTATCCTAGACCTCACCATTTTCAATCGTCTAACTCGTGAAAGATATACCCTGCACTCGCCGGCAAATATTCTCCTACGACACAGATAAATGGATGCTGATGTAAAATTGCAGGCGATATCGACAGACTTATCTCCGACTTTGTGCACTGCAGCTTTGTGGCAGCTCCGGTCTTTGGACCTCCCATGGGAGCGGACGCCGGGAAACTCGTAATCGCAATGAGCGGCAACTACCGATCCAAGAAAGAGGTAGCATATCTCACGGTCCCCGGCGTGGGTAGGAAGGTCATCGACCTTGGCGGCAATATCGAGAAAGGTGTGTCATTGCATCATCTCGCTGTCACTTTCTCATCCGCTCGTCTCTCAGCCCCTACTCTCAAACTGATCGGGAATGGCATGATCATGGGCGCCAACGAGCTGCTTGCTGAGACACTTACTCTCGGCGAAAAATCGGGAATCGGCGCCCGCACCGTGTATGGCCTCGTCAAAGGTATGTCCGTCGAAGATCCGGGTACGATATCTGACTGAGTGATGTAGATATAATGCCTGCTCCTGGGTAAGGATCGAATTCCTTTGAAGCTTGATCGCCTTGATTTAAGAAGGACAATAGCTTAATCGCATACGGTGAACGCATGGTGAACGATCGTTTCGACGGTTCCAACGGTTTTGCTATCGACGGGGGAATCAAAGATTCAATGTCGGGGGTGGTCCTCCATTGCATTGTCCGATGCTGATGTCCTTCGTCAGGCACATTCGTCGCCTCACCGCTGAACTCAACTGTCCGATGCCAGCAGTGGATACAGCTCACCAACGTATGATCACTGCGAGGTCCATCCATCAAGAGCAGAAATTAGTGGGCACCCACAAATGGGACATTATCGACTGGAGTGCTTTGATCGCAGGCAGCCGAGTGGCTGCGGGAATGGATCCATTTGAAAGCAACCAGGTGAGTGATTTCCTTCAAGATGCACCCAATCTTTCACAGGAATTGACTATTCATACTTTGATTAGAGCACCCATGTCATCCGGGATGACTGATCTTTGACAATGCCAATCATACCAATTTCATTAGAGCTGAATATAACTGTACTCTTTTCCTGCTGTGAGTCATGCACAGGATGAGCAAAAACAAAGGCCTGCCCCTCTGTGTAGTCAGGGTCGCCGTGCCATGGCGGATTCATGATCAAATCAAAGTGCTCTCCTGTACTCTATAAATGCCACTAGATTATCTCGTACTTCTTCTCCCCTCAGCTTCAAGTCTCGCTCCTTTCGACGATCAATTGCTCTCACCGCCTTCCTCAACCCATCGACACTCTCCAGGAGGCGGTCGAGAAACATACCGTTCCTAAAGTTGATGTCATACGAGAGGCTCTCGTCCGAATAGATATCGATCAGAGCGGAGACTGCCTGGAGGAGCGGCTCAGTATCTTTAGTCGATGGCTTGGTCGCAGTCGGTAAGATGGATAACAGATAGCTGGATATCACCTATGGACAACATAAATTGGATAATTTGGCGTCCATGAACCGAGCGACGTACTCGATTTGTCTCTATAGAATCGGGGTATTGTGCCAGGCACTCTAGCGTACCAATACATTTCACCTGCACCTGGACTCCCGTGCTCGAGTCACAGACGTTCATCAAGACTTGGGCTTGCTGATCAATTGGAACCTGTGCGATGGTTGAGAATAGCGAGGTACGCTGAGCTGCATCTCTCACTAATTTGCCTTTCCAGATACTCCCGACGCCCCAGAGGACCCCAACGACAATTTCCCAGATTTCCCGCTTGCGTTCCTGCCCTGGAGCGATATCAAGCCCAACTTTGGACAGTGCTGCCCATATCTCGGACCAAATGCTACGTCCGGTATCTTCATCTGCGGCGAGCTCCGCATTTGGGGAGGCCGAGAGCGAAAGGAATAGATTATTCAGACATTCGAAAGCGCTCACGTGGATTGCACTGAGTGCGGAGGTTGTCGGAGGATGAAATGATGGACTGGATTGGGGCGAGAAAGAAAGGAACGTTGGTTGGACCAAAGTTAAAAGTGGTCGTACTAGATCAGGAAGGAGAGCCGTTGATGATCGCTTCGTCTCTTCACGTGGATGTACGGTTTCGTCTTGTGGTATGCCCTCTGTCATGCCCTCGTCCATCTCCACGTCCTCGCCTAAACAGGTTATTCGGTTGTCAAGTGGGAGTCGAGATGTTCATACCTTCCAGGTCCTCTTCGTCATTTTCATCAGTCGAGATGCCCGCGACTGGATCCGGCAGAGTTGCACATACTCCTGTCAAGATCTCAAGAGCGAGCTGGATTGTCCTGAGTTTGTTTTCTAACCGCTCAAGATCTAGCTCAGTCTGTGACTTGTGATCCGACTTTGGTGTATTTTTTAAAGATAGATTTTCGATGGATGGTGGTTCGTTTGCCTTGGGGCGAACATTTAGTGAGGATTCATTCATTCACAACATGACTAAACCTGTCGGGTCACAAGCTCTTGAACTTGTTGTGCTACTTCATCCAAGGACACTGAAGAGATGACAGGTCGCAGAACAGGAAGCAGAAGATCGTTATTAACGTCGAGGGTGGAGGCAACACTGGGTGGCGGCAGCGGTGATACATTGCCCATAATGCCTGTGCTCCCAGGTTCAGTCATGATCCCCTACATCTGAACATGAAGGATCTCACCGCAACATAGAACTTTGAGAGTCTCGAAACGATCTCTGGAGAGATCTTTTGATTTTCCTTTGGGATCATGTTCGTTCCATCGCACGATGTCTAGCAGACATGAACTATAGGCAGCATTAGAACGAACCTGGTCTATTGCTGTCTGATTGTCGTCTGTGAGAACATATAGACTTTGTGCTGCATGAGACCAGTTGGTCAAGTGGAAAGCGATGGGGCAGTGAAAGAACTACCTGCTGCAACTACAGTGGATATAGGCAACTTGTCACGGGAGGACAAGAAGGACATTAAGAACGGAATGAGGTTAATCTGGTTGATGGCATCGAGAGCCTTGTTCGAAGTCTCCCTGATAATCCTGAGAAATAATAACACGCTGGGAGGAGCAAAAATGCTTACGACAAGCACCACAAGATGGTGATCACATTGTCAGTAAACTCATACACCACCTTTTTCGCATTTTCCGGGGCATTTCTTGGAGATTCAAGAAATTGGGCAAGTATCGTGGATATCTTGGGCGGGGAACAAGTCCGATGGGGTGGATACCTTGAACGATGGCACGCACATACCTTTGGCACAAAGGTCCTCAGCGGGGCAAGAATGTTTTTATTGTACATCTCCGCGCAGATGTCATATCCCCCGTCGACGCAAAGATTTCTAGAGTATGGAGGGTCAAGGATCGCTCAAAGAGACCCGATATGACAGACCGTAGAGCGCCAGCAGCCTCAATCCACACTTCCTCTTCACTATCCGTCAGCCGCGTGATCAGGGCTACCACCACATTTTTGCCTTGCAGCAGCCTCCGGGTGGATGGATCATTTTGGATGAGGTTAGACACCGCGACACAAGCCCATTTGCGTTCAGATACGTCAGGGCTCTCCATCTGGAACGCGTTACTGAACTAGGTGGAGTCTCTGGAACGAGAGACGTACCTTTTGAATGATCGGCAGGATAGCCTCAGTTTTTGTGGAGGCAGACTCAGCAGATACAAGACCTCGGGGTAAATGTGAGTCTGGGACCCTCATCGGATTGTGTCTGCGCATCTTCCGTTTCTTTTGAGACTTGCCCATAGTGGTTGTGAAACTTGGACCATAAAGATAGGGACTCGGTCACCGAGATTTGTTACTGACAATCTCACATGACTTGTGGGAAAGGTAAGAATTCCATGGTGAATAGTAGTGTAAGTAAGCTTAAAGTGGTGCTGCAGAGTCCACCGAAAAAATTAGCAATATGGTTATTACATGTTACAGGTAGTTTTGACATGTCCCCCAGCCTACAAAACCTCAAGGATAGTATCGAGGGAGCATACCATCCCTAGTGGCAGACTCTCGTGTGCAAGGAAAGGAAGTGCGCGACGTAGAGGACACATTTGAGGATATGGATGATCCTATCGCGCAAGTGAGAGTAGAGTCCAGATCCGCCGAGGTGGGAGCCTCAGGGCCGTAAGATGAACCCCCCTCCCAATCTTGGAATAAGTCATCCTCACCTTCCAAAGAAGGCGCAGAGGGCTCTAAACCAGGGTCAACGACGGGAGGTGCACTCGGAGAAGCTCCGAGTAGAGGCCCTGATGACCCAGGAACGGGAATAGAGAGATCATCCAGGTAACCAAAAGGTACGTCGGCCTTGGAAGGAGGTAAGGGAAAGGAGGGGGGTAAACCAAATTTGGGGAGGGACATGGGTACTTCGATACCCAAGCCCTCCAAGTCGTCTTCTATCTCGTGCCATGCTGGTGCAGAAACTGCTGGCATTGTACTTGCACTTGCCGCATCGATCATAGTTGGAGAACTTGCCAACTCGCGGATGTGGGCAAGCTGCGCCTTGTCATCGGTGGCAACATGCCCGTCACTTGGAGGAATGTAGGGGAGTGGTTCGTCTTCTATAAAACAAGGTAGGTTACTTGGTCGGACTGGATGTGAGCTGTCAGGTAAAGGGGTCGAACCTGGATTAGATGCAGCAGAGCTAGGGCGTAGACGGGAAAATCCGGGAACGAATGATGCTCCATAGGTGGGCGGTGATGCAGAACGAGGGGGATCGTGTGGAACAGTGGGTGGTTCGGTCAGGTTTCCATCGAGACACAAGATGGTATCTGGTCTAGGGGGATCTCGCTCCTGCGACACGAACGAACCCCGACGAGACGGAGCAGACGAAACAACGGCAGACGCTTGTGGTGAGTCAGAAAAGGTCGGAGATAGCGATCGGTTGGCTGTGGAAGAGACGATAGTTTTTTTTCTCCGCCGGCGGGCTGATTGTCGGATATTGGACTTCCATCGTGCACTCGCTCTCGCCCACATTCTCATCTTACCCCGAGGGTCTTTTTCCTGCACAGTATCTTGGGAATTGTCATCAGTGCCGGGCTTGTGGGCTAGTTTGCGCTCCAAGTCCCTGGTCTTTTTCTTCCGCCTTCTCCAAATAACACAGCCGATCATGAAAACACAAATAGAGCCGGCCAAGATGATGGCTAGAGCAAGAGTGATGGTGGATTCTGAGGAGTCGAGGTCGCTCGCATCCCAGCCTGCGGGCAGCACCGATGTATCGAACTCTGCCGTGGAAGTGGGTGTGAGCGTTTGAGAAGAACTTGGCTGCGATTGGATGCTAGAGGTGCTTGCAGTCGAACTCGAACAACACTGGAAAAACATGCTGGGACCGGAAAAATGACTGAGATGGTAGGACACCCACTGTTGAGCCGTACAATGTCCACGCGTCGGTTTTCCGCCAGAGACTGTCGGAACCTTGGACATACCTGTCTGCCACTGCTTGGCGTCTAGAGTATTGAGACGTCGGTGCGGGGGTTGGGGGTGGTGCTGAGGTGGCGGCACGCGGGGGAAGTGTGATAAGAGTGGGGAGGGATGAGACGATGCTATCGCGTCCGATGGATGGGCAAAGGAAAGTAGGGGGTGGGGAGGGGAGGGGGCCACCTGCAACTGCGGGAGTGGTGGTCGCGATGAGGGCAAGCGCTGAGAGGACGGCTGGGGAGGGGAAGCGCGGGGAGGATGGGCGATGAGAGGAGGAGGGGAGAGAGATCTGGCTGTTCCATCGGCCATGTTTTGGCTTGGCCATGATACGAGAAAATACAGAAGACGTGCCAAGAGAGTCTTGCGGACACGGCGTGGCTTAATGCGGGGACCGAGCCGAGGTGGCAGGAGAGGGAGGGAATGGCTGGGGGTGGCGAGAACGGCGTCCCCTGTCGGCGAGCGTGTCCTGGCGTCGTGCACAACGACGAGCCCGTCGCAACAGAGAGAGCTGAGTGGAAGGAAAATTAGAGGGACTAGGTGGGCGGGAATGCCTCCAGCTTAAGTAATATTGTCCCGTATACCAAAAATAATTTAATTATTTACTGCTCCCGAGTGAGACATGTCAGTCCTGCAATAGCCGACACCGCCGTCGTTCCTCGT
Source organism: Exsudoporus frostii (assembly GCA_038089735.1). Taxonomy (NCBI): domain Eukaryota; kingdom Fungi; phylum Basidiomycota; class Agaricomycetes; order Boletales; family Boletaceae; genus Exsudoporus; species Exsudoporus frostii. Next base: position 221,058 of record JBBPLK010000007.1, read on the forward strand.
TCCGTCTCCGCACCCTCTCCTCCAGCACCTTCTCTTCTTCTCTGCTCCGTCGTTGTATCAGCACATCCTCCGTCCCCGCCTCGTACAACAGCTTGTACGTCCCCAGCCTGATCCGGATCCTCGTTTCGCTGCACGAGGCCGTCGATTCGTCCCCCGATAGCCATCTATTTTCGTCCATCAGATTAGCACACCACACCCCGGACAAACACACCCACTTCCGTAAAAATACTGCACTCCGCCCTTCCTCCCTGAGCTCCGGCATCCACTCTGTGGGCTGCCGAAGAACGTACGAGTCCAAGTATTCACGCCATCGTCCGATCGCAGACCGGTCTGCTTCAGCACTGGGGTCGTTGCCCTCGAGGAGCTGGATCGTCATTTTCTTCGATTCCACGTTCTGTGCCATTTCCGGTCAGCAACCCAGGTCATATAGAGTTGACGAACGTGCAGCTACCCATTCAATGCGGTATAAATGCTCATCCGATCCAACGTGCCGTTCAGCCTCCCGACGATACTGGATGATATCGTGGTTAGTCAGCCATCCCAGGATCTTGCGCGAATCTTGGAGCATCATCCAGAGTTCCTGTGATTTGTTATCTGATAGCACACTTTGCACCTGCTCCATTAGTATCTGCTTAGTGTCATTTCTGGAGCGTGTATCAGACACCCCTGACCTGCTTGATAAATGCGGCAATGAGCTTGTCCAACGTGAAGAGTAAGTAGGCCTAAATCGTTCATTCAGCAAAAGTATCGGTCCTCGTCCTCGAGCCACCTACCTGGTTACCAAACAGCCATCGCATGTGTTCTTCAAACAAACCGACCTCGAGCTCGCCGTCAAAGAGCTTTTCACAGGCGTCAATAAAGTACACGTAAACCAGGTCTTGCGTGCAGTCCGGTCGCTGCTCTCCCAAGGCTTCCATGGCTTGTCTTAAGACAGCACCGGGGCCATTCGGATCATCCAATCCCAGCTCGACGGCAATTGGATTGCTATCCATAGGATTCAGGTTCTCTGCCACATGTTTTGCACCGTCATCTTTGCAAGTGACCAGCCGGGAATAGATCGACTGCAGCATGGATAGGTTAGATTATCGAGACAATGCGGGAAGTCAAACAACTACCTGCAGTAAACACAACAATGTATAAATGGTCGTGTTGACAAAAAAGGGCTTGCTGTTCGTAAAAGTAATATAGGTCGGGGTAGTGCGAATCCAGAAGTCGCCAGAGTGATTTTCGAGAAGCGATTTCATCATTCTGGACTTGCCATCGCAATGAAAGCGGGGTGATGTCGGGGTCAGGGAGGCCGCGTCCCGCGTGTCTTGCCCAGGAGACTTCTCTCGAGACGATTGGAATAATGACCTTCGAAAGTCCCCCATTGCGGTCGACGGACCATTTGCTGATCTACTCCCGCTGCGTGAGTTGCTGAAAACGTCGTGCTCCAAATCATCGTCCTGTAACCCGTCAGAGGGACCGCAAGCAGCATCGAATTCGTGTGCTGGGAACATGTAAAGCAAAGGCACGAACTGGCGAAGAAAGCCCTCGATAGCACGCCGCTCCAATGGACTGTATTGCGCCTGAGAGTGATCTAAAAAGGAGTAGACCAGACGGAGCGCGTCGTGCAATACAGACGTCTGTGGAAACTCGAACTCCAGCTGATGCCCCACCGAGCCCGCCGCAAAAGACGGTCGAGCTCGTTGCGCAAGTTTCTGTTCTTGGGCTTCCTTGATGCCCTCAATATGTTGCACGAAGTGCTTAGCTGTGATCTGTTTCTTGTCGTTTTGCTTGAATTGATTCCCTTGATGGTCAAGAGATTTGTAAAAGTTTTTGGCGTCGACCTCACGCCAGGTTTTATTCCACTCTCGTTGTATGCGACGCCACTCCTCATCCTTGGCCTTCAGGCGTCCGAGCACCACCGGGACTGCGACGCTGGGACAATCCTGCAGGGCCTGAATGACTTCGGCACTGGCATCACGTCCATAGACCTTCTTCAAGGTACGGTGATAGATGCTCCGGCTGGCCCCACCAAAGTCGGATTTGAGCCGAAACGTCGCACGCTCCTCGTTGGTCATCTTTTCGATGCGCGTGCCGAGTGGCTCAAAGAGCGAGATGGTGCGTGCAAGGGCCTCCAGCTGGACGTGATATTCGTGTCGTTCTTCTTCGCTCTTGTGAAGCGCTTCTTCAAACGAGTTCTTCTTATGGGAAATGAAACCGGCCTCTTCTGATGCCCACGTCGGATGAGAGACCCAAACATCATTCAGGACGGAACGACACAACTCGTCGCGACTAGAACAGGCAAGATTGACCTCCTACATGTGGGATGAGGGACTAGCTCATAAACTTAGCAGGGGTGACTTACGCTTTCTGGTAGTTTGCGATAACTCGGACCCTCACCTTCGTCTGCTGGGAGTGCGGGAAATGGTTCCGGTGGGCCTGTGCGGATGCTGCCGGGAGGACCGTGTTCGACACTGGACTGAAACTCGTCAATATGGAGTACATCCTTGAACTGTGCGAGCAAGTCGCCATCGCCTAGAAAGACCTGGGACAAGTCCACGAGGGTTTTGGCATCGATGATGTCCTTTGAGTAGAGGGTAAGCAGCTTGAGGAATTCATCGTAAGTGTCCCTGCTCTCCAACGTTCGCTTTGCGCGCTCAAAGAACAAGAGTTCGTCGGGGGGAGTCTGGATTGCGGAGTGAGGCACGTTTATGACAGGAGGCAACATGCCCATGTGTGGAAGTGGAGGCTGCATGGCATGGGTCTGAGGGAGAGAGGTGGTGTGTGGCGGGGAGGGAGGAGGTAGCGCATAGGAGGAGTAGTGGGGCGAATCCAGCTCTCCGGGCTTGTGTGTGTGCTTTTGTTTCTTTGCCTGAGGCATGTGTCAGCTGCGAAGCGAAGGGGGACGACGACGACACGAACACGACTGACTATTGAGCGAGAGGAAGGGACTGGAGTGGTATCTTTTTCGGGGCCTTTGCGCCGCTTCTTTGGTGCTGAAACGAGGGGTTTCTTTCCGATCTTGTCCTTGTCGACATCGGACCACTGTGCTGGGACACCAGGACCGACGGTCGACTGGGAGAGGATGCTGGCGACACCGCCGGGACCAGCAAAGGCGATGGAGGCCTCGGGCAAGAAGTCCTTGAATTCGGCCAAGAGGTCTTGTGCGTCCTTGAAGAGGAGCTGGACCTGGGCGTATACCTGGGACTGAAGAGGGGGTGAAGGGGGAGCGGGTGAATGGGGGAGGGAGGCTTACGTCCTGTATGTGACGTTGTTCTTTTTGGTATGTCTGGAGTATCTCGAGGAACTGCTTGTAGGTATCTGGGTCATCGGCGTAGCGTGCCTTTATCTTATTGAGGTATTGGATTGCGTGGTTGAACTCGCCGGCGGGCTTGGCGTCGAGGGCATTCCTGGCGCCGAGGCCGCCGAGGAGGGTGGCAGCAGCGGTGGTGCCCTGGGAGAAGGCGTCGAGGGGCTGGTAGGGGGTGATGGCGCGTGAGGGGAGATAGGGGAGGGGCGCGGTGGAGGAGAGTTTTGGGGCGAGGGCGGTGGTGGTGGTGGTGCCGGAGGGGGTGGTGACACGGATGGCGTTTGGGTCACGTGAGTCGACGGAGATGTCGATCCTGTAGCCGGGAGGGAGAAAGGTGTTGAAGCCCTGTATGAGGGCGGGGTTGCCGTGGAAGAGCATGGAGACGCGGTCGATGACGCCGGGGGTGTCGATCCTGGGGAGGATGCAGGCGGGGGGACGGGGACGAGGACGGGACTTACACTTCGCTCTTGAAGTCCTTCATGATGTCGAGAAAGTGGTTGTACACGTCGGGCTTGTCCTGGAACTGGACCTTGACTGCGTCGAGATAGCTGAGGGCGTCGGTGACATTGAGGGGACGGGCGAGCTCGGGGGTGTCTGGCGCGGTGCGGGGACGGGGGGTGGAGGACGTGGGCATGGGTGGGAGAGGGTCGGAATCGGAATCGGAATCGGATGCGGGCATGGTTGGGACGAAGGCGCGTGGGAAACTGGAGATGGGCGTCGAGAAAATTTGCAGACCGCCCGTACGACTCGTCCGTGAAGATGCCTCCGCGAGGAAACGAAGGACTCGACTTCACCCCGATCCTGACGCACTACCTCTTCCTCTTCACCACCGTCCTGGCCGTCGTACGTCGCTCGCTCCCCTCCCCGATCCCGCTCACCCCCCGCACAGCTCGCCTGGTTCATTGCCTTCATATCACAAGCCATCGCAACAGCCCAGTGTACGTCCCTCCTCTCTCTCTCCCCGCCCGCTCACTCGCCCCCCTCGCACAGTCGGAAATGTCGGCGTCCCCTGGTTCGCCATCTTCCTCCACCTCTTCCTCATCCTCGGCGTCGTCCACACCCTCGCAACCGACTCCATAGCAATGCATCGTTTCCAGATATCCACATTTGGCGCAGTCGCAATCGTCTTCGCAGTCCTCAGCGTAAACGAGAGCATCTTCTCCGGTCGCGCCGCCTTCGACTCAATGGCCGCTGGCTGGCTCATCCTCACAATCGTCGACATCCTCTGGGTCCTCTACTTCACCTCAGAGGAGGACTCCCTCGCACTCCACCTTTTCAACTCGCTCGGAACAGGCGGTCTCTCCCCTCCCTCCCGTCGTCGCAGAACCCGCGGCCCTTCCGCTCACATGGCCTCGAACGGCTACGCAGCCAACTACTCTGCCGGCGCAGGCATCGGTTCCCAGGACGTCCCTTACGATCCTGCTGCTAAAATGCCAGGTACAATCGGCCCCGCTGCCGTAAGGAGCCAAAACAGCTTCGTCGGCGGCGCTAGCATCGACGGCGCTCCCCCCCGCAGCCTCGGCCCTGTCCCCCCACCCCCTGGCAGCGCTCACAGCACTCCAATCCCCCCATCTGGTCAACTCGCCGGTCCCGACACAAACACCGGCCCAACCTCTCCCCTCATCAGCCCAGGCGCTGCCGGTATCGGCGCAGGCACCACACTCAGTGCTTCCAGTCCCTCCCCCGAGGTTGTCCAAGAACAGGAAACTTGTACATACAAGGCAAAGGCTCTCTACGCTTGTCCGTACTCCTTCTCCACTCTTCACCCTGATTTTCACACGTATTTCAGACACCGCTTCCCCTGACGACCCCAACGAGATTTCCTTCGTCAAGGGCGAAATCCTCGACATTCTCGACAAGCAAGGCAAGTGGTGGCAGGCAAGGAAGACAGACGGAATGGTTGGCAGTAAGTCCTGTCTCCGCCACCCTGCTCCCGTTGATTCACTCTCCCAAAGTTGCCCCGTCGAATTATCTCCAGATCATATAATGGATGGATTTTCACATCTACCTTTTATGGACACCTGCCATGTAGTCTACGAACTTGACGTTTTTTTTAATGACGCTGAGACTGTCGACTCGTGTTGTTGTCACCCCTATATTATCCATTTTCCTCGTTCCTACACGTCTTATTTATCCCTTTCTCGACAAGATGATACCACATGTCCCCGCATGCTTTTACTTTCACGCATTGTTTTCATATATCTGAATCGATCTATATCGTGCTGAACGACCACGTGTGAAGAACACACCTTCACTGTGACCATGCCCACCCAGTTACCTCCCGAGCTTTGGATCATTGTTTTTCGTTGGGCAACTTACCCTTCGGGTGGTTATCCAGCCCCATCTTACGAGCCGTTTCGCGTCTCGTCAGAGACCTTCGATGAACAACTAAAGACCAAGCGCGCGCTCGTCCAGGTGTGCCGTCACTGGCGGGCCCTTGCCACCGTTTTTCTTTACGAAGACGTGCGGATTAGATGTGACTCGGGGAACCTCAAGACAATCTTGGCACAGCATCGCATAGATGAGGGGCACCCCCTTGGGAGATTCGTCCACCGCCTCGAACTCCCTTACGCCCAGACTGCAACAGAAAAGCCTGGCGACACCCACGACGTCGTCGACATTCTCGGCAGTTGCCCTTCTCTCGAAACCCTGGTCCGCCCCTCCTTCGAAGCACCCCCTTATTCTGTGCGATACGAATTCCCTGCAGAAATCGTGTCGCTGTCCTCCCTCACGCGACTAGAGTGGTGGCACTATAACAATGCTGCACGTTCAGGTGGCATCAATTCCTTGACGGATGTCCTTCGCAATGCCCCTTCCCTGCAATTCCTCGCTCTCGGCGGCGAGTTTTGGATGAACTCCATGCACTTGGACCCTAAAATACGATTGCCAGCACTGACAACACTTCGTTTGAAGCGCGTGAACGCCTTGTTTGTGTGGCAAATCAGGCGTTGGGAGCTCCCTGCTCTCGTCCATGTCGTCGCCGACTTTCCGGCAGACCATGGCGGATTGGAAGAGCTGTGGCTCCATTTCGGTGGCCAACTCTGCACGGTCGAGTTTGGACGAAACATTGCTTTCCACATGACAGACCAGATCTCGCCATTCCTTCGGGGATGCGCGGGGGTAAAAGTCTTCAACTACTTTGTCAACTTCACGGCACCACCTACCGAGGCACTACTGGTCGAGCAATCCTCCCTCCAGTGTGTAGGAATCCACGCCTTCCCGTGTGGCATTCTGGACGATAACTGGAGGCATCTCAACCACCATTTCGACTTTCTTTCCAGTCGCTTCCTTCCCGCTCTCAAGCGCATCGTTCTGTACGGGAATTGGCAGCAGATTGTCTCAGATTCACGCATTTCCCCCGCCTTGGACCGTCTCACACAGAAGGGACGTGAAATTCTGTTTGCAGATCACTTGACATGCCCTCTTTGTGACCACCTCTGATTGATGGTGAGAGTGGTGGTTCGACTTTTACTCACGAAACTTATCTTTTCCTCCTTGATCTCCGACTCAGCTGTCGACTTTTCCTTCCCATTCTGCAATAGAATCCATTCTTGTTTCGAGCGGAAAATCTATATTACCCTTCTTTCCTACCTTGCATTGTGGCAGGATACGAGGACTAATCGACCCGGGAGCCACCGGATCTGGTTGCCCGACTCATCCGGCTACTGTACGATATTGTTTCAGGATAAATATGCCCATAGAGCAGGTCTTCTTCATTTCATCGCATCCATTCTCACCAGCCGAACGTTAAGAAACCCACAAAGCGTTGTTTAGTGCCGTTCTTTCGTGTTGCGTTATAGTTCTGGATTAGCCATGATCTACCAGAAAGATTTCCATATCGCGATCATCGGGGGAGGTATGTGCGGGTTAGCCTGCGCTGTATACCTCAGTCGTGCTGGGATCAAAGTCGACGTGTTCGAATCTGCAGTAAGGTCCATGACCGATACTTGGATCTACACTTACTTTCCCTTAGCCAAAGTTTGGTGAAGTAGGTGCTGGAGTAAGCTTGGGTGAGTCGGTGATCACTAGCTTAAACGAGACCTTTTACAAGAGAATCTATTTATTATACAGGTCCGAATGCGCTACGCGCCCTGGACGAGATGGGCCTAATGGAGGCTATGATGAAGCATGCAGATCAAAAAGTCCCTGACCAGAGACCCTTTCGCTTCGTCTCCGGATTGTCTGGTCACGAACACATCCTTGATGTCCGTTACTACCCATTGTCTTGTATGCCCTACCTATTCATCAGTTTGACTGCAGTACGAAGCCCTACCAGAAGATATAGGGTTGGGCATACACCGGTTTGTGTCTCACCCTTCTACATTCGCATTTCTTACATGCATCGTATGTAAAGGGCTGCATTCTTGGACAGCCTTGCGGAACTCACCGACCCTGCTATCATTCATTTCAACAAGCGATGTACATCAATATCTCGTAACAATTCCAGACAAGTCATTCACTTTAAAGACGGCACCATATTTGAGGCCGACGTCGTTCTTGGTGCGGACGGCATCAGAAGTACGGTCCGTCAGGCGGTTTCAGGTGATCCCGAGAGCGAGCAACGTGTCGTCTTTACACGTACAGTGGCATATCGCGCACTGCTTCTTTGGGAGGATGTCAAACGAGTAGGGGTCACGCTGAAACTGACTGAGCGGCCCCACTGCATCGTTGGCGTGGACAAGGTAAATACTATGGCCTCGTTCGTAATATAAAGATTCGAACTCCTATGAGCTGATTAATCTGCCAAACGTAGCACATCATCACGTTTCCGATAAAGGATGGAAAGATAGTGAGTAGCTCGAGAATGTGCCCGAATTCTATCAATCAGTGCTGACGAATACATCAAAGATCAATGTCGTCATATTCTGTACCGATCGTTCCATCCCAGCAGGTTCTGTCGAGATACCTGCACACAAGTGGGTGACGCCAGCCGCGAAGCAGGAAGTTCTGGACGCGTATGAAGACTGTGGTTCGGAAGTGCAAACACTTTTGTCCCTCATCCCAAATCCGAGCAAATGGTCTGTTCATGCCGTCGATCCGCCACTCACCAGCTATGTAAAGGGGCACATCGCTCTCGTGGGGGATGCGGCGCATGGAATGTGTCCCCACTTGGGTGCCGGCGTTGGTCAGGGATTTGAAGACGCCCTCTTGCTCTGCAAACTACTGACTCACCCGGGGACTGCGTCGACGAACCTACAGGTACGGGTTCATCCTCCGTTGGGGTTACTTCATACCAACTTACTTGGCCATTGCCATTTTGTAGGATGTACTGCGCGTTTATGACAGAGTACGGCGACCACACGCTAATTTGGTTCTGGAAAAGAGCGCTATTGCCGGGGATCATTACGAGTCACTTCGCAATGGTGACAACAGTGCCATAATACAGAGTCTCCGTATCAGCCTAGCAGAACAGTGGGCTTTTGTTCATCACCACGATCAAGGCGCTGACTTGCAGAGCGCAGTAGAGATGTTGAGGAATGGCGGAGTGTCTAAGTAGCCGCGATCACCTATGATTCGACAGTGCAGCGCGTATACTTGCACTGTCTTTGAACCCGCATTCTCGAATGCTACTGAGGAGGGCTAGAACAAGTACATACATGTCAAGATAAGATCCAGAGAATAAATCGCGATACATTTTCAAACCATATCCATCCAATCTCCATCCAGAAGGCGAATGCCTCGTCTCGCCAGACGCTGCCTCCAAACTCGCATCTCACCTTGCACACCAGCTTCCTGAGCATGGCGATTCAACCCCTTCCGCATCCACCGTATGTCTCTCACACGTATGACATCTAGCGAAGACAACGAAGGAAGCAACGTTTCCAAGGTTCTCCAGAAATCATGATTCGGTCGAGGGATAGAAAGAATCTGCAATGGCATTACCGCCTGTCCCAAATCTGCGGCATCGGGAGGCACCAAGGCCGGCAATGGAGTTTCGAGGGAGAGATGGCATAGATTTGGACAAGTGCGGAATAGAGTGCGCGGAGAAGGATGAAGGCGTGTAGGCCAGGATTTAGGAGTGAAGAACGAGAGTATCGAAAGCGAGTTGCCATGTACATCGAGGAATCGTGTTGTGAGGGCTCTCGGATAAGGGACATCCTCGTACGGTGTGAGGCATAAAGTCCTTAGACGCGGGAGAGCCGCATGTAACAGAGCATGCATGAGGGAAGACGAGGGCATAGACAACAGAGTCAAGGTATGAAGACGTGGGAGATCCAATTTCAGAGTCATTGGCGGAATTTCCATTACTTCTTGACTGCTAGGTTCCGCGTCTACCGGCTCCATATCGCTCCCAACAACTTCCAAACGCTCGAGTTGATGACACGTTCGGAGCAGTCGAACGAATAGATCCTCTTCAATGGAAATTGCAGAACTGAACGTGGCAATGTAGCAGACACCGCCGAGAATCCTCAGATTAGAACTTCCGTCTCTGTTGGTCAGAGAGGTGAGAGCACGGCGACTCAGTGGATGGACTGGTGATAGTGTCAGATTTTCCAAGAATGGAATCAGAGGAAACAGCGTGGTGAGCAGCGAGTCGATCACGAATCCCTGTCTGGAACCGTCCATGGCCGTTATCTTTGACAGATCCAAATTCTGCACCCATCTTCCTGGCGTAGAGTATGGTATTCTGCGAATGGAGTCCCACAGCTGGTCTGCAGTGTGGAGTCGCAAAGTGAACTTGTCGAGGCCACTGACGGTGTGGAGCTTCACGTTGGAATACAGAAGTGGAGAGGCCACCACCTGCGAGTTGAATGTTAGCGGGAACGACTATATCCATCGAAAGTGATCCAAGGGAGAAGATATATAAGCCGAATAAGCCGAGTGCGCTGCATTCTGTCTCCCTATGCCTTTGAGCGACATTGCCACACAGACAGTCTGATGGAGACGAAACCGGTTGACAGGACTTACACGGAAGAATTTGCACACCAGCATTAATGAGATACACCACAAGAGCCCGCTTGTGGTGGGCTCGTGATGCGACCGCTGTGATGCATCTGCTGATAAGGCAAGAGTGAATATCCTCGACCAAATTTCTACAGGCAGAGGTCTCAAGTGCGGTTGTTGAGGGAGGAGAGGTAGGAGAACAAAACGACCACCATATCGTGCAAGCGGTCTCGGGCAAAGCAAGATTGTCTCGCTCATCCAAAAACAAATTTGAGTCCAAGGGGTGGATTGACGCGTGTCACGGAAGCAAGTGTTCGGTAGAGTACCTCCTTTGAGCTACTTAGTGTATTATTACCTGGATCGTATATAGTGTCCGTCTCCTTTACTAACAGACACGTTCCCTCGATTGGACAGCAAAAGGCGCCACTGGACGTCTGCACAATCACGAACTACCGGGCGGACCTAGCAGGTCGTTCATTTCGTCGACAAATTTCTGATAGTCGTCTTTCTCCTTCACGATTGGTGATTCTCTATCTGGTGCTTGGCTATTCGACGGAGGGGCGG
>JBBPLK010000007.1:245482-264137 GCA_038089735.1 Exsudoporus frostii
TGTTGTTGGAGCGCATCATGAGGACCTGGACGAGACGGACGCTGGAGCAGTGTCAGTATAGGTTCGAGCTGACCATTACCACACCCACAAAATGTTGATCATGTCAAGCTCCAAGGCAATTGCCTCCTTCATGGGGTCCCTGGGAACGACACCCATTTCTGCCATACGTGCATGTTGCAGGATCTTTTGTGTACTTGAGAAAAGAGGTTAGGAACAAATGTGTGGCACAAGGCTGGGTGAATACCCACTCGTAAAGCACGAATCCGCCAAAGACGGCTAAACCGCCGTAAAGAGAGATTGACTCAGCGACAGCTAGCCCACGCATGCCAAGCGGGAGGGCCATAGGAGCCAATGAAGAGAGGGCTACGACGGTCACACCAGCGAGAAGTGGACCACCCATGTACAGATACCTGTCATTCCTGCCCAATATGTGAGTACTTGATCGAGAGAACGGCACAGAGACCTACTTTGCGGTCGCGCCAACATAAGACAGGGAACCAACGACCCCGCACGTGTACAGCGCAGCACGAGACAAGATAGCTGGACTAAGGAAAAACAATGGGCTCAGTGTTGCTGCTTGACACGCGTTGAACCCCTACGCGGAGTTAGCTGATACATGTTATCAGATGCTAGTGACTTACGAGCCAGAAAAGATGCTTCTGTACAGTTCTTTCTGGAGGGGTATAATAGACTCCCATCATAGAGCCGATGCTCCCGACAAGACTCACACCAAGTACAAGCCCTGTAAAGGCACGGTTACACCGAAGAATGTCGAGAGGGTCGGAACCAAGAATACATACATGGATTCGCTGACATGATTCTGAACGCAAACCCAGACCTGAACATGCTTCGGGCAGCTAGTGCCGTAAGAACAAGGCCACCCCCAGTATACTTGAAACTATCATGCAGATAGGACTGTTCGGCTGCGGTCAGTGAGTCACGAGTGTCTCTGTTCAAGAAGCCTTCTGCAACGACGACAGTGCCTGCCACGGCGGCCTACACACTCGAATCAACAGACGGAGGTATGTACCATTGCTACGTACGGCTGTGATTGCAAATTTCTTCCAGGCGTCTTGTGAGGAGGCCTGTGAGACGGTCTGCGCATCTGTTATGATGGTGCGGGAGGACCCGTACAGAGGAAGTGGAGAGAGCGTGGTGGGATGTTTCTGGACGACATTCTTGAAGACGGCAAAGCGTGCACTGGAGAATGGTTGAACTCTAGAGCGCACGGCGGCCTGTATTGTGGTACGGGGCAAGGCTGGCCTGAGTGCGCAGGAGAGTCCGAGGGACAACATGATGGTGTATGTCCAAGAGGTGAGTCGGCAATCACTGGCTGGACGGCAGCTGTCGACGTCATCGCGGCGGGTCACATATTACATAATGACGAAATAAATATTACAATATTAATGGTCGATGTGGCAACGTCGCTGGCTCAACGACGCCGACGACCTTGTGCTCCATTGCCAGCGCAATCAGACTTTTCTCTCCCCATCTCTTCCAGTCAATCTCAAATATTCCCGTCTTTTCTCCGCACGACCAAGTCCAAGACCGTTCTCGTGTCTCCACAACAATCAGCCCTATCATTCCCTTCGAGAGGCTGAGCTTTACCCACCTTGACATCGTACATATTCAATGAGCCATCCCCACCGCCGCTTGCTAGTAGAGTTCCGTCTGGGTTGAATGACAGCGCAAACACATACTTGGTGTGATCTGTAAAGACTTTCAAGCAGTCCCCCGTCACTGAATCCCACAACCGGGCTGTAAAATCGAACGATGCCCTGTCACATAATGAGATCATACACACTGCATCCGGCTCAACTGGCCTACGTTGCTACCAATTCGTGCTCCCCTGCCTGGGTAATCGGACACCACTTAACGGATGTCAGACATCGCTTGTGACCCTTCAGAACAATGTGAGTAGATGTCGGCTTGTCCAAGTGCAGGTGTTCGATATTCCATATCCGGGCGGTCGTGTCATCGGAGCATGTGGCCAGGCGCGTGCGTGATGGGTTGCATTTGAGCATATTCAACTCCCCTTCGTGTCCTCTGCTCCAGTGTCAAGTTCCGTAACGGGTGTTTCTGGCGACCAACATACCTTAGTGTTTGGATAGGTTTAGTTCCATTCAACGAAACAATGTGAACCACACGATCACTCCCGCCACTCGCGAACATGGAGTCATCAATCCAGTCAACATCCAGACAACAAGCTTCTGACACGCCTTATAAGATGAGTTCCTCCTGGTAAAACACAACAACACGTTACCTTCGTGATTTCGATATTGTCGATGCAGTCGCTTGTTTTTCATGTCCCAAACGCATGATGTGCTGTCCAAACTGGCGGTAGCTATCCATTGTCCTGAGGGAGAGAACTTGGCAGCAAAAATAGGACCCTTCTAAACGTCAGTACACCCCACTATGAAATTAGGCTTTCCTCTGACCTTGTGGTGGTCGTCTGTGAGATATGTCTTTCCCGCAGAGGTGTAGACTCGGAGTATTGCATCGTACGATCCTATCACAACTAGCGAACCATCAGGACTCCAGTCAATGGATGTCAAGTCGGCTTGTGAAGAGGTAGCAAGGTTGGATAATGTTAATGTCGGCCGCGGAGGAGAGGTTGGAGAACCATCATATGAACCGAACGGAACGTTCCAATAGTGGACTGTGGCATCGCGTGATCTGGCGGTTATGAGTCAAGTCAACGTTGGAATCAATTGACTTATTCAGCACATACCCCGATACTAGTTGTCCTGCTGTAGTTGGGCTCCAAGCGACTACGAAAACCTGGAAGCATCATCACTGTGTGTTGTTATGGACTTACACGAGACTCACCTCGGCCTTGTGTGCATGCAATAATCTGACTGCGTCCGAACGTTTCGTTTTCGGTTTCTTCACCGCATTCTCTAACGGTGGTTGTAAATCAGACAATTTTGTCTCCTTCGAAGCAATGCTGGAAGGCGCTACGGATACAAGTCATATCGTGGTACGCTGTTAAACGTGATTGGCATACCATCGACAGCCATCGCCGCGTGATTGTCTTCAACCTCCTTTCTGGCACGCTTTTCGGCACGTACATCCTCTGCGGAAGGTGAAATTGACTTTCGTTTGATGCCAGTCTCGGCGGCTAGCGTGGCTATATTAGATTCTCCGGGTTGCGGAGGAGCTAGCAGCCCCGTTGCGTTCGGGTCAAAGGAGCACACGTGACGCTCGAGGAGAGAGAAACTACTCTTGCAGTTCTTCGCGAGAGAATCGCCTTTCCAGTGCGCTTCGACTTCGGCGTACAAAAGTGCCTTGCTGAGACGTTCTACGAGCTCGCCGCGCGGGATGTGTTTCTTGATATGATGGGACTGATCCAACCGACCCTCCATGCGTAGTGAGAAAGCAGAGTGCTGAAAGCCTGGACGGAAGTCAGACAATGAGACAGCAGCTGCAGGGTGGTCTACCGGAATCTTGAAAATAGGCGTGTATGAGGCAGTTGACCTCATCCGCAGTGATGGTTATGGGGACCGTCATTGTGGGCGGTAGCTTGCTCGGTGGCCAGTGAGCTGTCGTCGGTGTGAGCAACTTGTGCGCAGAGTGCGGAGTTGGAAAACACAATGTACACCGACCAAGTGACTTCAGCGTGTACTGTACTCGAGTCTGCGAGTTCCACGAGCATATCATCCCTGCAGGATGAACGAGCAGTTGTACGGAATCTCCATCGTGTCTTATTACAAGATCTCTACTTTGCAACTCTGCTGCTGGTACTAGTAGTAGATGCTCCAACCTCGGTCCAGGGAGTATGGAGAGCTATGTTCGTTTTCTATTTGTTTTGTTTCCATTCACCTGTCTCTGTTAAACTTGGCGAGATTCAGCTCGTTGACTGCCATGCGCCACGTGTGAGAGAGCGAGTCGGAACATAGATAACCAGTCCCAAGCCTCCTTTCCCCATGCCTGAATACGAGTTCGATATCGACATGCCCTCCGACGACGACGAGGCTTACGACGGCCCTGACGCTTACCTCGACGGCGATGATAACGTTCTTGAGCTTGAAATCGGGCAAGACGACATGTCCGATCATCCAGAGGATCATGGCAACACCGCGATCGCCCAGATCTTGCGTTGTAAGTCCCTCGCTCCATGTCTCTCCGGCCAAACTCCTCTTACATCTCGTCTGCTAGCACTGTTTGACCTTCAGCAGTTGCAGCGCGGCAGCGCCGCCGAAAGGACGACTAGCCCTAGTACGAATAACGAGGGGCATTCGATCACCTATGGCGACCTAGTACGTTTGCTGCGGACTGGCCCCTCGAGAAGAGACCAAGATGAGGAAGACGAAGATACAGGCGATGACGACGACGACGACGAATATTCAGTCAGTTCACAGCGGACCAGACAATGGTTCCCTCCTCACACGGAACCTCAGAAGAGGGGCGTCGAGTTGCTCATGAGCGGTGAATTCGGTCATGTGGGCAACAAACTCAGGTCAAACAGAGACAGCAGGAACGTTTCTCGCTTACTACTAGATCGCTCTTCCGAGCCTCGAGGCATCTTGTCCAGGGAAGAGCTAACCAGCGTATGCCCCATCTAGCTTTATCAATTGCCATTGTATTTAACCAACTCCAGGAGCTTATACCCAATTCCAACGGGACTGCTGTCGCCTCCAATGGCGCCAACCTTTATGTTGGTCAATTTTCCAAAGGTGACTAACTCATTGTGTGGTGTCCCTCATGCGGGATCTCATATCTTGACTGGATAGACTCATCCTTTTATTATACGTGCTGTCAAGGTCAGCCTATAATGCAATCCGTCCCCGGTTCTTGAGCTTAAGCTCAACAGATTTCCGTCTACATGTATATGACATGACGTCTCCACCGGCCAAGTACTTCAAACCCCAGCGAAACCCACGGCGCGGAGCATCGCTCTTTGACGACTATGATCGTGATCACGAGTCGACTCTTAAAACTTTGAAGACCATTCAGGGACACCCGGGCAGATGGACTATCACCGATTCTCATCTAAGTCCCGACAACGAAAGGCAAGGTTTTAATTGCAAGACAAAGTTGTAATGCTTAATTGTACAACTCAGGATGATTTATTCGTCTATTGTGAGTTCCTCGCTCTTTGGCAATTATATTTCGTGCACATAGCGCCATGTGACAGTCACCCACAGTATATATGACAAACACGTTGGATTCTTCCACGGTACAGACGCCTATCCGCTTTGCTGATCACGGTCGCCGCCAAGGCCGGACCTTGTGGGGGGTCTATGATGAGGATTCTTTTGGTATTTGGAGCTGCAGGTTTTCTGCTGACGGTAACGAAGTGATTGCAGGCGGAAGTGGCCATATTTTTGGTAGGAGACGTACCTCCCGTATGCGCTAGGATCACTCATGCGCTATTCAGTATATGATCTCTTGGCTGATCGCAGAACAGTGAAGATCAAGGCACACTCAGATGATGTGAACAGTTGTTGTTGGGCCGATACTGCATCAGGAAACGTTTTGATCAGCGCTTCGGATGATATGTTCCTCAAAGTCTGGTAATAACTTGCTTTTTATTTCTTCGCCTCCAGTTTGTTGATTGATTACGGCTCATGGCAGGGATAGACGGTCACTAGGAGGATCACAAAAACCATCAGGAGTACTCGTTGGCCACACTGAAGGGATCACGAACGTCTCTGCCAAGGGAGATGGGAGATATGTCATCTCAAATGGCAAAGATCAGGCGCTTCGTTTGTGGGATCTCCGCAAAATGTGCAGCAGCGACGACTTTGATTCATTTGCACGCAGAGATTATAGGTGTCATGGTTATGACTATCGGTAGGGCTTATGGGATCATGGCGTGCTCCTTACTAACAGCTGCACAAAGATACGGTCATTTCCCGAAACCCAGGTGTTCCGCGCACCCAAATGACTGTAGCGTCATGACCTATCGAGGGCACGCCGTCTTGCGCACCCTTATACGTTGTAACTTCAGCCCTGCAGAAACCACAGGTAGCCAATACATATATTCAGGGTCTGCGGATGGGAGAATTCACGTGAGTAAATATTGTTCCTGTTTGTCTTTCCATAATTAACAGACAATACTGTTGAAAGATCTGGTCACTGGATGGCCGAGTTGTTCAAATCCTAGATCGCTCGCAGACCCTGCCGATGTCATACAATCCATCTGGTCCTGAGCTGGAGCCCTTATCGGGATCCCGTGGGACGGTATGCGTCCGAGACGTGAGCTGGAGTGCGAGGGTAATGTCAACTTCCTCTACGTGGCCGAAATCTTCGATCGCTGATTCTGCCACAGGAACCTGTATTGATGAGTGTCGGCTGGGAAAGCTCTCGCGTTGGTGGAAGTGTTGTCGCTCGCCATGAGTGGAAAGGACTTTCCAAAATGGCCTACTCGCTGGAAGATTATACTGAGAAAGAGCGTGCAGAACGCGCCCAGGGTGTGGCGACTCGGATGCGAGCGACAGGAAACCGACGTGTTCCTGGCGCATTCGAAGAGGAAGATGAAGAGGATGAATGGTGAACAAGCACTTTTGTACTTCTTCCGATGCTATTACGATTTTTTGGTGTATCTTTTGTACCACGGTCATGCTTGATTCTGTATACACATATATATGTATGACTGTTATCTCGCGGCCCGTCCCCACTTTCCACTGTACTGCCAACGCACCTGATAAACGCCCTAAATTAAGCCATCGCTACACAATGGCTCATCTCTTCGGCTTCCCGCCAGGGTATTTCGTGATTCGTTCTGTCGCGACCGGCCGCCTGTGGGACGTTAGCTCAGATGGGGTTGAGGATGGAATACAAGTCATCCTTTGGCCAGAAAAAGAGCAGTCACTCGTTGAAAGTGGGTAATCGGGACTATGGCATCAGGCTGTGTCTCCACGAGCTCATGAATCTGAAAAGGCTTGAGAAATCCGGAAGCGAATAACCAGGTCTGTCACGGCTTCCTAGGCCTATTACCTAAATGCTCTTGCATGACCTCGCGATACTCAGCCTCTTGTGTTGCTCAGGTGTTTTTTATCGATACTTCTGGCGCTTTGTGCTCGCGGGCTTCAGGACATGCAATCGACGTCGAGGGTATGGGCAATACGGCAGATATGATAGATTGTTGACCGACTTTGATTCACACAAGGAGACCACCTTGCGCTGAGACACAGGCGACCGGTTTCTCAGCCTTACCCAAACGCATATTCTCACCCGCTCCCGCAATTTTCGTACAGCCAAGAAACGCAGGAGATCTCTGTGTTATTTTCATACGACCCCACATACCCACCTCCAGGAAGTGCTGCTTCGAATGTATGGCGAAGGAGGAGATACATCCTATCTTCCGTTCCGATGAAGAGACCCAAATCTTTTATCGACAACGCTTCAGCCTTTTTGTCGGCGACTGTTGCAGCTCCATTTTCGCTCCTTGCTGGAAGTGCATCTACACAACTGAAGAGTACGCCGGAAGATGTATTTGGTGGGGATATAGATTTGGCAGAAGATGAGATGTTGGAGCAGGATCGCGGAGAAGAGGGGGAGGTTGACGACTCTCTTGAACCCCACAGGAACCTTTGTCTTCTTTCCATCGATCCAGGGAGTACACCACCCGAGGGGACAAATGCTAGGAAGCGTAGGCAGTGGCAGCTCTTCGCGTTGCGTAGATCTGCCGCTCACCGTCGTACTCATTGAAAGGAAAGTACTTATGTTCGCAGCTTGTTATTCAATGGCAAAGGTCTCGTAGCTCATAGCGGCTCTCAACATGATCTCATGCCCGATTACAGCGTGCTACTACTAGTTAGTAACTAACCTCTCGGCAGAACTCAGAGCGGAAAAGTGCCTGCTACCACGATGATTACCTGTTTCGACATACGCGGAGATAGCAGCCTCATGCTGACTGTCGTGCGAGTATTTTTCAAGGGGACTCTCACTGGCACGATAAGGATCAGGCCAAGTTGTAACACACGAAGAATTTCCACGTCCCTTGACTGATCATCTTGCTTAGACACAACTTGAAGTGGTCGAAACATGAAGAGCCAGGCAGCTTTGTACGTCACTATTACGCTGGCTGCAGCCGCTTGTGGATACCAACATTCCTTCCGTGGCCCCAAGACTGAGGAGACGGAGACATGGCTATCAAAATACGGAAAACAAATTGACCAACCATTCTCGGGACCACTGGCTTTCTCGCATGCAGAATATGCGCGTTGCCTAGAGGATGAATCTGCTGCGTTTGACATCGCTATTCTAGGGATGCCATTCGATACTGGTACAAGTTACCGTCCCGGAGCACGCTTTGGGCCGTATGCGATCCGCTCAGGTAGCAGACGGCAAAGAGCTTCTCGAGGTTACACCTTGGCATGGGGGAATAACCCCTATGACTTAGGTTTGAAGATTCTTGATTGCGGAGACGTGTGTCTTCAGAGTTTGACACGATATCGCCCGTTAACTCAATATCTAGGTCCCTACCATACCTTTTGACAATGCTCTGGCAGTAGATCAGATGGAAGTCGCGTATGCTACCTTACTTGCACGTCCTCTCGCATCAACCACCTCCGTCTGGCCTTGGGGAGCTCTTCTGGCAAAAGATGGTCGCGAGCATCCGAGGATTGTCAGGTAATATAAATTACATGCCTTCCACCATGTTCTCACATGGCTAGTCTAGTCTTGGCGGCGACCACACCATCGTTCTCCCTATCCTTCGTGCGCTCAACAAAGTCTACGGGCCAGTCTCGGTGATTCACTTTGATGCGCATCTTGATACATGGAATGGATACCCTGGCGCTGTAACAGATCAATCACGCATCACTCATGGCACCTTTTTTTACACTGCACACGAGGAGCATCTCATAGCCAACTCTAGTATCCATGCTGGTATTCGGTGCAAGCTCCAAGTGAGTACAAAGGACTATTAGAGGGCTGCACATTGATGGAACTTCTAACCAGGGTATTGATGACATTGAGAATGACGAATCAGTGGGATTTCATTTCATAACCAGTGATGACATCGATGACCATGGCGTTACTTCCATCATCGAACGGATCAGGGAGCGAGTGGGAGATACGCCAGTGTACTTGAGGTTAGGCTTCCACGACGAATAGCAAACCTGATACTGACCTCGCATAAAGTCTTGATATTGATGTGATTGGTGCGCATGGCTCGCTTTTCAGAGGGTTGTTAGCTAACTACACCAATAGATCCTGGCATGGCACCGGGTAGTGAGTTTTCCTCCCGCCGCACGTAGTCACAAATACTCAGTGGGATCGTAGCTGGTACCCCCGAGGCTGGAGGATGGACAAGTAGGGAAGTCAAGCGCATCATCAGGGGGTTGGCTGGTTTGAATTTCGTGTTCGTATCCCACAACTTGCCTCTGCACGACTTCACTCCATTTTTGCAGTGGCGCAGACGTTGTCGAAGTTGCACCTGCATATGACCACGGTGAGCCTCACGTTATTACACCCTAGTATTTTCTGACGAAAGATGTGCAGCTGAGATCACTGCCACTGCAGCGGCGGACATTGTCCACGACTTCCTCTCGATGTTCATGTCTTCCGGGCCTCCCAGGGCTGCCAATCCTCCAGGCCCGTGGCCGAAGGATGAATTCTGAATACCATTGTTTAACGACTCCACATGTCATTGCTTCTGGTGCCGAAATCTCAAAGAGTTGGCGAGTACGCGATAAATATATCCATATTTTGAGGTAGCTAGCACACCATCGTTACCAGGGATTCAACCGAGGTTCTGGCTAGTGTTCAGTTCGCAATGGATAGAAGTAACGTCATCCGGATTGGAGATGACCACGGTCTCGCAAACCGCGAATGGAAGCACTGAAAGTCAATCAATCACATTATACGATACAAGGGTATCTGAGGGAGATCGGACAAAAATCGTCCCGGAAATGATCCTTATGACACAGAAAGGAGGCAGCAGAAATGATTGTTTGATTCAACGCTTGTTTCCCCATTGACCAGGAATGCCTGATTGACCGGATTCATACGTTGGGGGGCTGTCGGTGTATCTTGGCGACAAAGCTGGTAGAGGGGCTATTATGGTGCTATTCCTCGGACCCCTCGGCCCCCTGACAGGACTAACGCTCGTCGGCGCACCGACAACTTGGGTATCAATCATAGGTGGGGGAGTCGGGTTTGAAGGAGCTTGGTAATGACCATAATAAGGATCACTGTAAGAATCGTTTATTGGCACGGCGGGCACGGCGGTCGCGCCGTATGCACCTCCACCAGGTGTGTAGCCGCGATCGGGCTGGGCGGGACTTCTAGGGGCATTGTATGGAACCCCATATGGTGATTGAGAAGGATCGTCAGCCATGGCGGCTGTAGCGTTGTAAGTGTCCGGACTGAATGCGCCGTATGGATCGTAAGGTACATGAGATTGTTGGACATGCGGGTCATCTGGAAATACATGAAAAACAGGACAAAAGAAGGGAAAAGAAAACGTACGGGAAGTACCTCCGGGAATGTGACCATACGCCTGCGGACTATACGGATCGTGGTTATAGTGGTTGCTTGGAGATGCGTCGTACACGGCCGCTACGGGAACTGAAATGGGAGCTGCAGTGCTGGACGATGGGGGATACATGGAGGGGGTAGTGATAGTAGTGGTATGCGTGGTATTACTTGATCGACGTTGTGGTCTCGGAGGATAAGAGGATGCATTGTTATACTCGTCCACAGCGCGGGTACCAGGCGGAGCCTGCACATAGCCACTTCCTGCATATCCTCCTCGTGCGGTACGACCATATGTTCCCATGCCAGCTTTTCCGGGTGTAGATACGCTCTGGTTATCGCGGTAAGGTACGTCATCCTCAAGGTATACTTCGTCCCCGTCCACGCGTGCCTTGAGTGGTTGAGATTGGTCATATTCGTTGAAGGCAGGCAGGCCAACCTCGGGTTGAGCCTGACGAGCCTTGCGGTCCGCCTCTGCTTTAACGGCGTCAAGGCGCATTTGCTCGTTGGCGTTGTAACCACTTTCACCGATGGCAGTGCCAGGTTTTCCTCCCCATGCATCGCGCGAGCGACGTCTAATGCAACATCTGCCAATGCCATAGAAGCAGCTGCTGAAGAAGAGAAGAACCCAGGCGACGAGAGTAAGCCAGACGGCGTTGCCGATTGATGCCGAGCCGCCTGATACAGAATTCATGCGAGATTTTGCGACGAAAAAGATGGCGATGTCAAAGATGAAGGCTACGAGGGCAACAGAAGCAGCAAATCCAGATATGCAGCTGCTGAAGCAAGTCATGGCCATCTCACGAACATGAGCAAGAAGACCGAAAAGGGCGCCGATAGCAGCGAGGCCAAAGGCGACGATGTGGAGTACGAGAACGTAAGTGAGCCATTTTACGACGACTTGAGGTATTTGGATGGTGGTTGTGTCACCGACAAGGGCGTTTACATCTTGGCAGGAGGGTAAGGACTGCGGCACAGCAAAGGGGGGATAACTGACCGAGCTGATATCCAACGGAGGCGCCTGAGCAGGTGGTCGAGGAACCTATGGTCGTGCAATAACCCAGAGTCCCAAAGGTGATGTCGCCAGTTAGATTTTCGGCGGCGAGGGAGGCTTTGAGAAAGTAGACGGACTTGATGAGTGGGACGGAAAAAGAGACGACGGCGAGGATGACTGTGGCAGCGAGGGTGATGACGAAGCCGGGCGTGGCTGGTCTCATCACGCTGCTCATCTTGGGGGTGGAGGGAAGAGGAGGCGGTGAAACAACGTCGACGTGCGGATGGCTGTGCTACAGTGACTCCCAGTGCAGATAGTTCAGCGTCTTGTGCTCTCCCCGCACTCGCTTCCCGTTCTCCACCGTCCTCGCCCACTCAAACCCGTTCTTCTCAAACACCCGTCGACTGCCTTCGTTCCCCGTAAACGTATACCCCACCATCCGTAGAACCCCCATCCGGGGAATCGCCCACCCATTCATTATTGTCCCCATCGCCGCGCTCATGATGCCCCGTCCGTGGTGGGATGGCGCAAGGTAGTCTGTCCAGGTCAGTCACCCTCCCTCTTTCGAGCACAACGTCGCCCATACCTCCAAATGTCCACACAATGCTCGCATCCCCGATTGCTTTCCCGTTGTTCACCTCCACCGCCCTCCTCCTCTCATCAGGATCGAGCACCTCCTCCATTTGCGCGCGGTTGATTCCGATGTCCCCAAGATACACATCTGTCCCATCTGGGAGAACTTCCCTTATGTGTCTGACCGGACACCCCCCCACCACTTTCAACGGACCCTCTGGGTTCAGCCGATCTTCCTCCCTCAACTCTGCCAGGATGTCCTCGCTTTGCTTTACGATGAGCGCAAGCCATCCCTCTGCGTACTCGTCACGGTATGGAATTGGCGGTCCTTCCAACCATATCGATACCCTAGGATCGTTGATGATGGGGGCGAGGCTCTTGGCATCGCTCATGCGCGGAGCCGTTAGAATAATGTTGTCGTTGGGAGCAGGGAGACGGAGAAACGGCTCTCCAGTCTGGGGGTTTGTCTCGAGCGGATATAACTGGCTACCTGGCATGGTAGTACCAGGGAAGTAGTGACGAGTAATAGTATGGATGGAGTCAGCGTTGAATATTAATAGTGAGTCAGACTCAATCAGTATGTCAATGCTGTGGCAGTAGCGCTCGTGTCTAAAACAGAAAATCTACAGTATCCTAATCCTTCACCGGCTTCGAGGGAATCATTTACTGACCGGATATACCTCCCGCGCGATCTTGACAGCGTTTTCGACCTCGCCTACGTTGACACCAACACCCTGAGCGCCATCCTCTTTCCCTCCAGCCTAGATCGCTTTTTGTCAGCTTGCCCAAATGGCTCTACGCTTAAACGGACTCACCTTGCCGCCCAATACCTCAGTTACTTTGGAAGCCCACGTGCGAGCATCAAATCCTTTCGCCCGGACGTCATCAGGTACATAATTCGCGTGTGCAACCTTGCCACCCCCCGCGTTGACACTGAATACATATACGGCTTTCCCGAGCTTCTTGCTTTGCGTGACAAGGTTTTGAAGGATCTGTTTTTTTGCGTGGTAGCAATGAGTTTGTCAACCGTAATAGTACCCTAAATGTCACCCACCTTGGAGTTGCCATCCACATCAATACTCGCGAAATATCCCGGGGCGTCCGGATTTTCGTTGAAATAGGTGATCAGTGCATCGACAGCCTGCGACAAACTCAGTATCTGGTGATATCTCTCAGGTGATGGGAAGGACCGATTTGTTGAGTGCAGCTTCCTTCTCTTTTATCTGCTTGTCGAATGTCTTCCGAATCGCTCCGAGACGCTCTTTCAGATCTGCTTTAACCAAAACCGAGATATCTGCCTGTCCAAGTTCCTGGAATGCGTAAGCACCACATTGCGGCACATCTAATGGTCTGGCTTACCACCGTAAGGACCTTGAGACCAGCATCCTTTTGATTCCCTGAACTAGTTTCAAGTAGATCAAGGCGCGATTTAAATTCGTTTGCGACACGCGTTGCCTCCTGCGCCTCCTGCCCAGTAATAGCGGTGATTCGTCGGATCCCTTTGGCGATTCCCGATTCCTCGATAATCACAAAATCCTTGATATCACCCGTCTTCACGACGTGCGTACCTCCACAGAACTCGATGCTGGTGCTTCGCCATCTCGGATTTTCAAGCTCCTTTGTGATATCGTCGACATCGTACCCTAGCACGACCACCCGCACCGGATCCGGGTAAGCTTCACCAAAGACCGCGCGGAGGCCAGGGATTTTGAAGCCAGATTTAAGATCAATATCTTTGCTGTAAACCTTGATATTCTTCCTGATCCAATCAACGCTCATAGATTCAATCTTGGCAAGTTCTGACAGTGCAATCTGAGCTTTATGTGAAAAGTCAAAACGCAACTTTGTAGGCGCGACAAGGGAGCCTTTCTGGTCAATATGGTCTCCGAGCACTTCACGGAGGCAGAAGTTAAGGATATGTGTGGCAGTGTGATTGCTACGGAGTGGCCACCGGCGTAGTTCATCATATGAGGAAATGACTTCGTCCCCAACGTTTAGTTGGCCATACTTGAGATGACCGGTATGCAGGACATAGCCACTGTACACCTGGACGTTTGTCACTTCAAAATCGCATGCATCGTCGATAACAATGTTTCCGGTGTCGTACTCTTGGCCGCCAGCTTCCGCGTAGAAACTCGTGCGATCAAGGAGGACACCGAAGTTGGCACCATCAGGAATGCTAGTAGTGGATCCAAGGAACTCGCGGTTGTAGTAAATACCCTTCACTTTTGCGGTAGTATTTCCAAGCTCTACAGAAGACGGTACAATTTCTGGATTGGTGTTGACAAAAATTGGATAGCACTCACGGTATTTGGGTGAATCATCAGTTTTGGGTATTGCGTCGTTCTTCTCTAATGCCGCAAGATCATGAACGTCAAGCTTGACGCTCTCCGCCTTGTCCCGCTTGAACGTGCCCTTGCTCGCCTCCTTTGATCGCTCTTGTGCAGCTTCGAACTCCTTCTCATTGATAGTGAGGGAAAGCTCTTCAGCCATGAGACGCGTCAAGTCGACGGGGAAACCAAAAGTGTCATATAAACGCCAGATATCGGCACCGTTGAGTTCATTGGAACCGGCATCCTTTGCACGTGTAGCATATTGGTCAAAAAGCTTCTCGCCGCGATCCAATGTTCGCGAAAAGGATTCTTCTTCTTCGTCAAGAATTTCCTTGATTTCGTCTTGTTTTTTTTGAAGTTCTGGGAAGACATCGCCCTGGAAAACGATCAGCGTGTCACAAGAATGCTAGGTGGTCATGCAGACCATTTGTTCCACCACGACAGGCATCAGTGATGAAAAGAATGAGCCGATGGGTGCACCGAGTTTCTTCCTAACATATCGACAGCCACGGCGAAGGATACGACGGAGAACGTAACCTCGACCAACGTTGTTTGGCATACCGCCGTCGCTTAGGGCGAATGAGAGGGTTCGCACATGGTCAGCAATAACGCGGTAAGCAGTATCAATGCCATCGACATCCTCCGCACCAAACTTGCCAGTATATGGACGTGCACCGCTTAGCTCTTGGATCTTGACCATGATTGGGTGAAAGATGTCTGTATCATAGTTGGACAACCTGTTTTGAAGGACAGAGACGACACGTTCGAAGCCCATGCCAGTGTCCACGTGTTTCGCTGGAAGAGCTTTGAGGGATCCATCTTCCTCACGATTGAATTGGATAAAGACGTTATTCCAGATTTCGACGACTGTCGGGTCGTCACCGTCGACAAGGTGGGAGACCTCACGACCACCTATTCGATCGACATGTATCTCGCTGTGATCATGGTTGATACGGATTACAACGAGTGAACGTCGGGCTCACCTGCAAGGACCGCACGGGCCAGTCGGACCCATCTCTGTGGGGGCAAGTCAGGTAGGAGTGAGGGCGAAAAGAGAAGAAGAATACCCCAGAAGTTGAACTTTGATGGGATGACATGGGTAGGATCCATGCCAAGATCAAGCCATGTTTGCCTGGCTTCATCGTCGCATGGAATATTGTTCTCTGGGTCGCCGGCAAAGTAGGTGACGTAGAGTCGGTCTTTGGGGAGCTTGTAGATTTGGGTTAGAAGTTCCCAACTAAAAGTGATAGCTTCTTTCTAGAGTGGATGAAAAGATTAGGGGAATGAGAGGAATGGGGGGAGGATACCAGCCTTGAAGTAGTCCCCGAAAGACCAATTGCCAAGCATCTCGAAGAAAGTATGGTGGTAGGAGTCTTTTCCGACATCCTCGAGATCTGAAAAGGAGTGAGTGTGGTATGACCCGGCGATGAAGGGGCGAGACCGTTGTGCTTTCCGCCAGCCCTGATGCACTTCTGGCTGTTAAACGCACGCTTGAGCTTGCCACGGTCTGAGTTTGGATCGACGGTGCCGAGAAAGATGGATTTGTACTATGTCGTGTGAGGATAGCGGGTGGATGAAAGGAGAGATGAGACGGACTTGGTTCATACCTGCGTTGGCAAAGAGGAGGGTCGGGTCATCGTAAGGAATGGTGGAGGAGGAGGGGACGAAGGTATGGTGTTTGCTGCGGAAGTAAGCAAAGAACTCATCGCGAATTCTGCGGGCGGGCCAGGGACCGTTGTAGGAGGAGGCCATTCTGATTGATACTAGAGATCGATAACTCGCCAAGGCCCTCATTAGTTATTATAAGATCTCGTCCAATAAAACTCGGTGACTCGCTCATGACCAGCTCACGTGATTTCTATAGATAAGATTAGATAACAACGTGGCTGTGCTTCACGTGCTTCGTCGCGTCCAAGCACCTGCCCTGAATGCGATCGATAACCCGTTGGACGAAGAAAAGATATCTTTGATCTCACACACCGAGCTACGGTCCCGGTGCTTGCTACCGACTCATTCCTTCCCCATTTAAAGTCTCCTTTGTACTTTTCTATCTGTAACACTTAGACATCAAAATGGTGTACGTTCTCTCTTTCACTCCCTTCATCGTCCCCATGCTCATCATTCCTCTCCCATCTCATCAGCAACTTCACCGTAGGTGAGACCCCTCCCCTTCCCTCTTTTCACCCGTGCTTCATCCCAAACAGACCAGGTCCGTGGCCTCATGGACCGGCCCACCAACATTCGTAACATGAGTGTCATCGCCCATGGTCAGTGTCGCCCCGCCATCATTCCATATCGCCATCTAATCTATCCCCCAAGTCGATCATGGAAAATCCACCCTCACCGACTCCCTTGTCTCCAAGGCTGGTATCATCGCATCAGCAAAAGCTGGAGACATGCGTTTCACAGATACCCGTGAAGACGAAAAGGAGCGTGGTATCACCATCAAATCGACCGCCATTTCCATGTACTTTGAAATGAACAAGGAAGATGTCGAAGTCATCAAGCAAAAAACAGACGGTAGGAGCGGGTATCCATACATAGACTTTCCCAGTCTCACCAGTCCGATCCCATCAGGCAACGAATTCTTGATCAACTTGATCGACTCGCCTGGGCACGTCGACTTCTCCTCAGAGGTCACCGCTGCCCTCCGCGTCACAGACGGTGCCCTCGTTGTCGTTGACTGTATCGAAGGTGTTTGCGTCCAGACAGAAACCGTCTTGCGCCAGGCTCTTGCAGAACGCATTAAACCCGTCGTTGTCATTAACAAGGTCGACCGTGCTCTCCTCGAGCTCCAAGTTCAGAAGGAAGACCTTTACCAGTCCTTCCAGCGCACAGTCGAGACCGTCAATGTCATCATCTCGACTTACCACGACGCTGCCCTCGGTGACGTCCAGGTCTATCCTGACAAGGGAACTGTTGCCTTCGCTTCCGGCCTCCACGGATGGGGCTTCACCCTCCGTCAGTTTGCCGGCAGGTACTCTAAGAAATTCAATGTCCCCAAGGACAAGCTCATTACTAAGCTTTGGGGTGACAACTTCTTCAATCCCACGACCCGCAAATGGTCTACAAAGTCTGCAGATGCCGATGGAAAACCCCTCGAGCGTGCTTTTAATATGTTCGTACTCGACCCCATATTCAAGATCTTCGATGCCGTCATGAAACATAAAAAGGACCAAGTTGAAAGCATGTGCGAGAAACTTGAGGTTAAGCTTACTCCTGAGGAGAAGGAGATTTCCGATGCCAAGGCCCTTCTCAAGACCGTAATGCGCAAGTTCTTACCTGCCGGCGAGGCTCTCTTGGAGATGATAGTCATTCACCTACCCTCTCCCGCCACCGCTCAGCGCTATCGTGTCGAGACCCTATACGAGGGCCCCATGGATGACGAGTCAGCCATCGGTATCCGTGATTGTGACCCCAAAGGACCTCTCGTTCTCTACGTCTCCAAGATGGTCCCCACGTCTGATAAGGGCCGTTTCTACGCTTTTGGTCGTGTCTTTTCCGGAACTGTCCGCGCTGGTCCCAAGATCCGTATCCAAGGACCCAATTATATTCCCGGAAAGAAGGATGACTTGTTCGTCAAGTCTGTCCAACGCACTGTACTCATGATGGGTCGCTACATTGAACCTATTGAGGATTGTCCTGCTGGTAACATTATCGGTCTCGTCGGTATCGATCAGTTCTTGCTCAAGAGCGGTACTCTCACTACTTCTGAAACTGCTCACAACATGAGGGTCATGAAGTTTTCCGTGTCCCCTGTCGTTCGGGTTGCCGTTGAAGTCAAGAACGCAGCCGATCTCCCCAAGCTTGTAGAAGGTCTCAAGCGTCTCTCCAAGTCCGACCCTTGTGTCCAGGCTTGGATTGCTGAGACTGGTGAGCACATCGTTGCGGGTGCCGGAGAGCTCCACTTGGAAATTTGCTTGAAGGTCAGATCCGCCACTTTTCTATTATCCAATCTTCGCTTATGGGTCAACATATAGGACCTGCAAGAGGACCACGCAGGTGTTCCTCTCAAGATCTCAGACCCTGTCGTTGGTTACCGCGAGACTGTGAAGACGGAATCCTCCATCGTTGCCCTCTCTAAATCACAGAACAAGCATAATCGTTTGTATGCGAAGGCTATGCCGCTCGACGAGGAACTTACCAAGGCTATCGAGAATGGCGCCATCAGTGCTCGTGACGATTTCAAAGCTCGTGCTCGTATCCTTGCTGATGAATACGGTTGGGATGTCACCGATGCCAGGAAAATCTGGTGTTTCGGTCCTGAGACCACTGGTCCTAACTTGTTGGTTGATGTCACCAAGGGTGTGCAGTACCTCAATGAAAT
>JBBPLK010000007.1:269913-291495 GCA_038089735.1 Exsudoporus frostii
GGACGATGGTTCACACTCTTCAGATGACGGGACACCGGAGGCAGACGTGTGCAATCCCAACTGGGACGCCCTTAAGGATGTTCACAAGTTTCGACTCGGCCCGGAATCATTCGCTCTGCCTTCATCAAGAGGGCACCCCAAAGTCAAGGGGAAGCACAAAGTCATCGAAAGCGAGGGCTGTATGTATTACATCAAACCTCGGTACGTTGTTTATCTGTACACGAGAATTCCTCGAGTGCCCATTATATCTGCATAGGCCAGGCCTGCTGGACTTCCTCCGTAAACTGTCCACGAAATATGAAATGCATGTGTATACCATGGGTACTCGCGCCTATGCGGAAGAAGTCTGTGCTGCCATTGATCCTAACGAAAGAATATTTGGGGGTCGGATCTTGAGTAGGGATGAAAGCGGGAGTGAGTGCCCTGTATGGTGTCTGCTAGATCACCGCTCATGTTTCTCAGGCCTCACACAAAAAAGTCTACAACGACTCTTCCCATGTGATACATCTATGGTTGTCATCATCGACGATCGGGCGGATGTCTGGGAGTGGAGTCCAAACTTGATCAAAGTTATCCCTTGTGAGTCTTCCTAGACAACTCCCAGAGGTATATATAAGCTAACTTTGGTAAAAGACGACTTCTTCGTAGGCATCGGGGATATCAACTCTGCGTTTCTTCCAAAGGTAGAGCCACTGGCACCCACAGTGCACACTCCGACGCTTGGTTAGTTTCCCGTAAGACATTACCACCAACCCACTTATTCATGACGATCAGACAAACCGACCACTCCCCCAACACCAAGTCCGTCAGTAGTACCATCCCCTTCGCCACCTCCGCTTGCTCAGCCTGAAGAACGCGAGCGTGCCGAGATCGAGTCCAAGGCCTTGCTGACGCAGAATTCTTTGGCACTTGAGGCCCAAGTGGAGGAACGACCGTTGGCAAGGAAGCAAGAAGAACTACAGGGTATAGCGATCTGATTCAAGAGCTGCTCCTGGAATAACACTTTCACAGATGCTGAGCACACTGTTGCATCAAAAGACAGCATCAAAATGGAGCATCCAAAAAAGGCGCTGTTGAAAAACGACGACGTTGAACTACGAAGAGTTGGCATGGTAAGTTATTAAAATATTACAGTCCATATTTTAAGTGCATCAAACGCTCCTCTGCAGTTGTTAGAAGATGTCCATCGGCAATTCTTCGATGCCTATGATCGACGTTCCCCTGAGGAAAGGGACAAAGGGCGCAGATCGGGCAATGAACGACCGCGACGCTCTAAACTTTATGATGTCACAGTGAGTGTGCAGATATATCGTGTCTGACTTGCATTCAATTCTCTCGGTAGCACATCATCCGAGAGATGCGCTTTAAAACTCTCGATGGGGTCCATATTGTCTTCTCTAGTGTTATACCCCTTGACACGAAACCAGAAACCACCGAAATATGGAAAGTGGCACATATGTTCGGTGCTCGATGTTACACTGAATTGAACAACTTTACCACACACGTAGTCGCCGCTAAGGTTTGATTTTCTAAAACAATCAGTGTCTTGTTTCATCTGATGGTCCAATATTAGCAAGGAACCGTCAAGGTTGATATGGCGCGCAAACGGGGTGGAATCAAAATCGTCTGGCTAGCTTGGTTCACGGATTCGATAGCTTTGTGGCGGCGACAAGCTGAGGCTCCGTACCTCCTTGAAGATCCCAATCGAAATGCGCCCAGTTTGAGTCCTAATATCGACCCCCATCCGATTTCTTCGGATCCAGAACCAGATGCCGACGATTGGGATGTCGAACCTACGCCTTCGGGAAACACAGCTTTCGAGCTCGCGGACATCGACTGGAATGACATCAACGACGAAGTCGATGCAGCTATGAATGAGAGTGATGATGATGATGATATCAAAAGCGAGCGTAGCGTGAGGAGTGCTATGGCATCAGAAGATGATGACATGACTGATGAGACCCGTAGTCAGCCTAGGTGCGTCTGTTGCTCGTTGGGGTGACATCTTTTAGCTCAATCGTTAGCATTGCCAATTTAGCCCAAAATCCTCACTTCGGCTGAAGCGGAAACGCGTAAGAAGCGTTACACCATCAGAGAACGGGAACGCCGATCTACAGCAAGATGTTTTGAGATCCCCACTGTCTAAACGCAAGAAACTTGTTTCGAATCGGACAAGAACATCGAAGCTGAAGGAAGCATTCACCGCTGACGAAATTGCTTCCTCACGGCAGTCGAGAAGTCGCAGTCAGAGTGTAGTAATGGATTTCCCCGACCCAAGTCTTCCTAGCCCAGTAGATGAGGATGAGGAGGAAGATGATGACTTTCTGGCTCGGGAACTCGGGGAAGACTGGGGATAACATGTTCCACTCATTGACAATCTCACTCTTGTGTTTTTGCTCTCTGCTGCTTTCGATCTAATCATAGTTTTCCTGTAATATCATTACACCTGAGAATATTCTTTCAAGTACATCATGCCATAGCAGGAGTATTTGTTTCTTTTTCCTCGCTGTAGTGATTATCGTCCCTTCAGATGCTCACAATACAAGCCCCACAGTGTATCAACGGGGTCACCGGTAACAGTCATGAATATCTTTGCATCATAGGTGGAATCCTTCATGTACGCGTTGAGTTTCCGGATGGTACCTTTGCCGCAACGCCCCTCGATCCAGTCGAGGAAATATGCAGTAGTATCGTACCCTGCGTCCCATTTATCGCCGCCTGAGGCTCTCCAGTGCGGTGGAGCATACCCTGCACGCAACCTCACGAAATCTATTGCAGAAGAGAATAAACTCGGTCGCGATATAGCGATGGAAACGTGGCCGTACCTGCGATACCTTCTATGAACCCTCCTGGGCAGGTATCCTTTGCGTTATATTGATAACAATGAACGACTTCGTGGACAAGTACTCCTAGAATTTCGTCGCGTGCCCGAGATATAGAGGAGACGACATAGTCGAGAGAGAGATGAATCTCCTTGTCCGTATGTGACCCAAACGTGTATGCTACGCCGTCAAAGGGTCGGAGGACGAGCGTGATCTTCTTCACGCTTGTGACAGGCGATCAGATCTTCGGCGATAAAAGGGACAGTTGTGCACTTACTGGGTTGGTGCAGTCAAGGGCGTGTATAACCAGGTGTATGACGCCTCGACAGCAGACTGGAGGACGTCGCGGTGAAAGTTGTTCAAAAAGATTGTGGCACCTTTGTGGTTCAGATCGTCGACTCGCAGGACGAAGTTGGGTATCTGCCAGGAGGGAAGGACGGCTGGTGGAGGCATGGGAAGGCAAAGGTATTGATTGATTGATGCGGGTACATTCGCAATATGAGGCCTACTACACCTCCGTAGGCACACGGAACTAAAAATACGATTATTCTCTTGAGCACAACAGATGTGAAGTACAGTAAAGTCTCCTGGCAGTAGTCCATGTCGCGCTGATGGGGAGAGGCTCAGGTTGGTATGGCCAAGGGGATTACCTGAAGCTGACCTCATGCCTCGCGTTCAACACGATGCCCCGATACCGGCAGCTGCTTCCAATCTCAGCACTTCGTCTCTGAGGGCATCCCTCCCTTCCTCCAGCCACCTGCAATACTCGACTGCGCGGAACAACACTCCGCTCTTCCCCTTTGTTTGACCATTACTCCTTGTGCCACTACCCTTTGGCCGGCCCCGAGACGGCAAGTCGATCGTCTGTGTGCCAGCAGGTGCGATGAGTGAAATCAACTGTGCATAGCCGTCGCGGATGGCGTTGCGACGTTTCTGCTCCGACATGATGTGATTGAGCCGCTTCTGAGGCGTGGACAAGAGGGGCTTCACTCTGGCAGTCTGGCGTGGGTCTGATACGCTTTTGCGCCTCGTGTGCCGTGTCCGGGAAGTGCATTCCGGGGGCGTCGGAGGCAGGAAGAGATCGTCATCGTGGTCCAGAGACATTTCTGGTTTGGCAGACGTAGTGGGTGATGGGACGTTGGGAACGAGGGGGGGAGATACGGAGGGGGGTTGGGGAGGAAGGGGGGGCGGATGTACGAGTTCGTTAAAGGCAGGATCTGTTTCAAAGTCCCAGTTGAAGTTGTCTAGGAAGCCGAGGAGGTCTGTGGTCTCCGATGGGGAGAAGAGGTCTGCGGAGGGGGGCAGGGGAGCTGATGATGATGGGGGGAAGAGGCTGGAGAGGGCAGGGTCGAACGCATACTCGAAATCGGCGAATGGCACGGGCGGTCGAGGCGAGGGCGGCAAAGACATGGTCAAAGACAAGACGGCGACCGGGCAGACGTGCAGCCGGGTAACCGGTGCCCAGGATCCGGCAGGCTCGGCGAGTCCGGCGGGGATAATGCACGTGATGTGCCGAGATAGCAAGCATAGACAAACAAATATTGCCGAAAGAGGATAGAGCTCCGAGGGATGACTTATATAACCCTGTTGCCCGAGACCCATCGGAACCGCCCCGCTCCGCAACTCCCATGTCGGCTCTCAGTGAGGCATCTACACCGGCGCAGGACGCGGCGTCGGCCATTGATGCACAGCAACTTCATCAGCTCCAGCAACACGCCACCGATGTCCAGCAACAACAAAATCACAACGGCATGTCCCCGGAAGGAACAACCCGTAAAGGTTAGCTTACCCGTAGCTATATTGTACCCACCCAGTCAGAAAAGTACTTGCAGCAAAAGCACCGTCCGTCAGGCGTGCCTGCACTGCCTGTCATACAGGCAAGACAAGATGTAGTGAGGTTCTCCCATGTCAGGTCCGTCTGCGGCCCTCTGCAATAGTACTTGTCCCTCTGAGCGTCTGCATCTCCCTCAGAGCTGCCTCAAAAGGGGTATCGGCGCAACCTGTGCCTACCCTGACCCCGAGACCGATCATACCAATCAGCCTCACCAGAGTATGTATTTTTACCCGATATTATCGTGACATGCCCGCTTACACGTCTTAGCGCCGGGTGTCTCCACATTCGCCCAAACTCCCATAGGCTATGTCCATGGGGCCCCAACATTGACTCAACATCAGTACTACGACTACAACGGTACATTTACTGGTGCATCATCTTCAACCTTTCGCCCAAGCAAACGGCCGCGCAACCTTACCGAGGAAGAAGCCGCTGCCATTACCAGAAATTTCAGTCGTGGTGACTTCTTTGTTGGTTCTAGTGCACCCGTCCGAATCGATCCAAGACTACCCGTCAGACTTACCCTGGGTGAGGGAGACCAAGTCCATTTCAGTATCACCGAGTCCTTGTCTTAGCATGTCATCCCGCATCTTATCTGTATCTTGTTTTCAACATGATCTCGTGTACACTACGCACTTCGGACGGTACAGGAATAGAACGCCTGGGTACATTCCAGGCCCAAGCGAGATTGGTATCACGCCTAAGCCGCCTTGTTTTCGGTACCATACTTTCCACACGCTCTTTGCCTCCTAATGTTGTCCTTGCCAAACTTGCTTTCCTCGGCGCGGGCCGCTCTCCTTGCCTCTCTCTTGCTTTTCGCCACCCCCCAGCTCAGCTTTGTCAATGCTTCTCCGTCAAAGTCGCCTGCCCGTCGCGCAATAACCTGCAACGGGAGCTCAGATCTTTGCGACCGCTCTTTTGGAAATGTCACTTTTGTCGGTACCCATGATTCGTACGCGGTTGGCGTCAACAATTGTAAGTGCGCCACCGTCTCAGTTGACTCGCCCTCGCTGAGTGCGGCGTTGCAGTGGCTGCGAATCAGGACTACAACAGTAAGTAGCCGATCTCAGACACAGACAGATCACTGACATACGTCAAACTTTCAGTCACCCAGCAATTGAACGATGGAATTCGCATGCTACAGATGCAGACACATAATCTGACTGGCGTCATACAACTTTGCCACACTTCCTGCGTGCGTGCATCTGCCGACCGCTTACACCACCTCTCACTCTATCTAGTCTCTCTACAATGGAGGACCTCTCTCCACATATCTCGCAACAGGTAGGTCATGATAATGAATGAACTTCTCTGTGTATTCACACTGCCATACAGTGAAGACGTGGTTGGATGCTAACCCCAACGAAGGTGACAAGTACCATAGTCGAGTCGTTTCCGTATTAATACCAATCCAGTCCTGTCCCTTTTGATTGTCAACTCTGATGATTTCCCGCCCACCGCATATGATACCGTGTTCAAGGGTGCTGGACTGGACACCATGTCATATGCACCCCCTTCGGCGTCGATGCCTGCCACCCAATGGCCTACGTTGGGGACTCTCATCGACTCTGGAAAGCGTCTCATCACTTTCATGGATGCGTCAGCAGACTTTAACAGTGTCCCATATATAATTGCTGGTGCGTGCTCGACCCTTTCGTATCCTGTCGATGTTTCAATGATCGTGTCCTCCCAGAGTTTATTAACGTCTGGGAATCACCTTATGACGTCACTACTACCTTTGACTGCAGCGTCAATCGTACTCAAGGCGATACATCAACACAAATGTACCTCATCAATCACTTCCTCGATACATTGGTTCTTGGACAACCCGTTCCCGACCCCAGCCAGGCTAATCAAACCAATGCCGTATCCGGGCAGAATTCGCTAGGCCAACAATACAGCCTTTGTGTCAGTGAATATGGTCGAAACCCCAACTTTATGCTTGTTGATGTAAGCCTGTGATGCATGTTGTCCCAGTTCAATGCTTACTTGCCATTGGAACTTAGTTTTACGAATATGGTGGTGGTTCTGTGTTCGAGGTGGCTGCCGCTGCTAACGGGGTCACATACTCACCTACGGCCCCCATTGCGACCCCCATTCCGCAAACTAGCTCATCGACTTCGGGATCTTCGTCGACCAATGCAATGTCCACATTTGCACAGTGGACCACGCCATCGCTGTTGGTTACAAGCTTCCTATTCGCTGCTCTCTAAGTACTCCAGTGATCCGGTCAAGCGGCCATCTCAATAATAACTGAAGTTATCGTGGACTTCTCTCATACTACAGGATCTTCTCGTTTATATAAAGGACTCTATCGACAATCTATCGTTTTCTTTCTACCCTCCATTTATATTCGCGTAGTTTGTAAACGCATGGAGTCACCATCCATGCCCTGACCCACCCACCTGCCAATCAGATCATTTCCCTGTCGTTGTCATGCCCCATCCAACCAGGCCAACTCCTGTCAGCAATCACCATGGCGTGCCAACCATTTCCTGCCCGACCCACCACCAACAATTGTAGCCTGGCCACATTGCTGAACAAATGGGTGATCTTGAACATGCCATTACAGCCTACACCCAATATTTGCTTATTCAAGTTGCAGGAATTGCTTTGCACATGTACTTGAACAAGAATGGATATACTTACTAGTTATTACACAGAATGTACTTAATTCCCCTTTATCCCCGACTCCCATGAAGAGGGTTTTGTCGGCAACAAATGTCCAGGCACCCTGTAAAACAGTATCCAGGCACCGCTTATACACGTACTCCTTCCCCCCCTAAATAGTCTTTCATGAATGCGTGCCTCATATCGTCCGAGCGCCATTTCGTCGGTAGAATGAACGTCGACATCCAAGAGCTATACGGCACTTACCGACCAGCCAAACTCAACTTCATGCCATTCATGAAAGTCCCCTTTATCAAATTCTAGCCGCATTTTCATCTCCACCAACGGAACGAAACGGACAGAGCTCTGAGCTGAGCTGAGCTGAGGGAGTCGGGGACTGGCGCTCGCGCCGCTACGATCAGTTTAACTTTGAGATTGTCCGAGCTGAGCTTACTCCCCTTAGTCACCTTACCATGGAAAATAAGTGCCAGAAGTGAGGTTAAGATTTGATTACTCGATTTCGCTGATGAAACCTCCGGGCACCCGTAATTAAAATGGCGGTTGGAAGTGAGACAGAAATTCTGACAAGCCATTCGGATTTCCCCCCAGTATGCTGCCTCTCACTCGATGCGACGGTGTGAAGGAGCCTGCATTCCAGGCCCAGGCGAGATTGGTATCACCCTTAAACCGTGTTTTCAGTCCCTTACCACACACTCTTTGCCTCCTAATGTTGTCCTTGCCAAACTTGCTTTCCTCGGCGCGGGCCGCCCTCCTTGCTTCTCTCCTGCTTTTCGCCACCCCCCAGCTCAGCTTTGTCAGTGCTTCTCCGTCAGAGTCGCCTGCCCGTCGCGCAACAACCTGCAACGGGAGCTCAGATCTTTGCGACCGCTCTTTTGGAAATGTCACTTTTGTCGGTACCCATGATTCGTACGCGGTTGGCGTCGACAATTGTGAGTGCGCCACCGTCTCAGTTGGCTCGCCCTCGCTGAGTGCGGCGTTGCAGTGGCTGCGAATCAGTACTACAACAGTAAGTAGCCGATCTTTGACACAGACAGATCACTGACGTACCTCAAATTTTCAGTCACCCAGCAATTGAACGATGGAATTCGCATGCTACAGATGCAGACACATAATCTGACTGGCGTCATACAACTTTGCCACACTTCCTGTGTGCGTGCATCTCGCCGACCGCCTCACCATCACTCACTCACTATCTAGTCATTCTACAATGGAGGACCTCTCTCGCAACAGGTAGGTCATGTTAATGAATCGGATTCTCTGTGTATTCACATTGTCATAGTCAAGACGTGGTTGGATGCCAACCCCAACGAAGGTGACAAGTACCATAGTCGAGTCGTTTCCGTATTAATACCAATCCAGTTCTGTCCCTTTTGATTGTCAACTCTGATGATTTCCTGCCCACCGCATATGATACCGTGTTCAAGGGTGCTGGACTGGACACCATGTCATATGCACCCCCTTCGGCGTCGATGCCTGCCACCCAATGGCCTACGTTGGGGACTCTCATCGACTCTGGAAAGCGTCTCATCACTTTCATGGATGCGTCAGCAGACTTTAACAGTGTCCCATATATAATTGCTGGTGCGTGCTCGACCCTTTCGTATCCTGTCGATGTTTCAATGATCGTGTCCTCCCAGAGTTTATTAACGTCTGGGAATCACCTTATGACGTCACTACTACCTTTGACTGCAGCGTCAATCGTACTCAAGGCGATACATCAACACAAATGTACCTCATCAATCACTTCCTCGATACATTGGTTCTTGGACAACCCGTTCCCGACCCCAGCCAGGCTAATCAAACCAATGCCGTATCCGGGCAGAATTCGCTAGGCCAACAATACAGCCTTTGTGTCAGTGAATATGGTCGAAACCCCAACTTTATGCTTGTTGATGTAAGCCTGTGATGCATGTTGTCCCAGTTCAATGCTTACTTGCCATTGGAACTTAGTTTTACGAATATGGTGACGGTTCTGTGTTCGAGGTGGCTGCCATTGCTAACGGGGTCACGTACTCACGTACGACTCCTACTACGACCCCCACTGTGACCCCCATTCCGCAAACTAGCTCATCGACTTCGGGATTTTCGTCGACCAATGCAATGTCCATATTTGCACAGTGGACCACGCCATCGCTGTTGGTTACAAGCTTCCTATTTGCTGCTCTCTAAGTGCTTTAGTGATCCAGTCTAGCGGTCACCTCAATGACAACTGAAGTTATCATGGACTTCTCTCATACTACAGGGTCTTCTCATTTTATATAAAGGACTCTACTGACAATCTATCGTTTTCTTTCCACTCTCCATTTATATACGCGTGGTTTATGAACGGATAGATTGGATCTTTGTTTACTTGGACTATGGTCTTCGTCCTCGGAACTATCCTTGTCCTCTTCCTTGACAAGTTCGGCTCCTCGGACCTTCTTTCGTCCACCCTTACCGACCAGTAAACGCTGCATCTCTAATTCACGAAGTGCATGCGACAACTGGGTGTCTCGAACGAGTCGTGCGGCAAGTTCTTTAAGAAGGCGCTTGCGGTGTTTCTGTGCGACGATAGTGGAAGGATGACGTGAAAGAGAAACTGAAATGTGGTCACGCACGACATTTGCTAGGTCTTGCTCATCTTCCGGAGCGCTGTCGACACCGTCAACGATTGGTTCTTTCTTTCGCCGCCGCCTTGATTTCGAGGAATCTTGAACTTTCCAACCAAGCGCAGACCCGTTGAACGACCCTGTTGAAGGAATTGTGTTTGCAGCCTTGCCAACAAAAGTACTTCGCTCAAGGCATTGTTGAGCTTGAAACAAAGATCAGCACACGGGATGACAAACAAAGAACATGCTTACCTTCCGCAGCGTCTTCTGCGAAAACGATGTGCCTGGGGCTTTGCTTTCGTTTTCGCGCGGTATCTGGTGGGATCACGCCCGCTGCACGTAGGGTCTCCAGTTCAGCGTCTGCAAGGGGTTCGTCGTCTTCCGAGTCCTCGACTGTGTGACCGGACGAGACAAGGTTAGCCAGATCCGTGAGCTGCCGCTTAATCTTGTCGATTTTCTATGGCGAGTGAATGATTGATCGCGACGAGAGTCGACAAACGGACCTTGAGCCCGACGGTCTTGATGGTCCGGACGTAACCTTCGTCTTGGGTTTTGAGAAGCTTGACCATGTCCATGGGCATGGAAGTGTTTCCCCTGTCCTTTACATGGACGCCCTGGACGGTCCTCTCGTTTTTCATGGCAAAGTAGAACTCATCCTTGTTCTTGTTTGCGGCCTTGTGCTTGAGCCGATTGAGGCGGTCCTGCTTCGAGTGGTAGTCCCGAGCACGGAGCACGTAGTCCTTGTGCTTTTCGAGGATGCCATACCTTGCACGATGGGCGAGCTGGGAGCGCTCCTTGTGATTACGCCTATGCAGCGAATTTCTGAGGGAGGAGGTCATGGGCGTGTGACAAATACCCTGTGTGACGACCTGATTAAAATATTTTTTTGGGGGGAGCGGGGGATCGCTAACAAACCATTTTTGATCGAATTCCTTGACAAAAAGTATGAGTTTCCAGCATTTCAGGCTCGGGCAACTGGCCATGTCCCAGCCTTTGCCTCCACATTTGCAGCAGAACCAACACCAGTCTTACACTCAAAATATCCAGTCCGCTTCGCTAAACAACTCCCCGCCCGCGCCGGCACCCACCAAACCGTCCACCTCGCGTCCCCCCTATGGCTCTGGCGACACCGACGACGGCTACACCCTCGTCTTCCCCAACCTCGCCGCCTTCCAGGAATGGCGAGCCCACGAAGAAGAAACACAGATGGTCGAGTTCGTAAAGGGCGACACCCACGGCAGCAAAGCAGTCCCCCCCCGCTTCAAGGACCACACCAAACTCGTCTGTGCCCGTCACTCCCGCAGCGGTCGCAAAAAGTACGTCAAGAAACATCCAGAAAGAGTGAGAAAGGTGCCCAGCAGAAAGGTGAGCGTTCGCCGTCGACAACGACTGTGTGTTAACCCCTCGCTCGCAAAGCTCGAGGGACAGGGGTGTCAGGCATCGATCAGCTACAAGACCTACTTTGACACCGAGGAAGTCCGTGTCTGCTGTGCGTTTGTCTTTGTTCGACCCTTCAGAGGTAGACCTCCCTTTTTCTGTACAGATATTGCGGAACATTCACATTCTATTGGACCCGCCAATCTTCCCTTTACCCGCCGAGGGAGGCGGGCTGCTGTGGAAGCCGACAAGGCAAAGTCGAAACGCACCGCACAGTCGGTCGCCCCTACATCGACGGAAGCATCCACATCGAACAACGCCAGCGCCCAGACACCCCAATCTCACGTGACTGCGTTCCCCTCCAGTGCTCCACTGACCCACTTGCCTCATCCATTTCCACATTACCCCGGCCAGCCTAACGTCAACACGCCATATCCTCAGATGGTCCCTGCCCCTTCGGCTCAGAACGAACAGTGGGAACGCATGTCCGTGCTGTTCAATTCTATCCGAGAACATGCCCGTGCATATGACTACCCGACCCCGAGCGTTGTTGCTCTGGAGAGTGTGTTGATTCGGTTGTATCTGGAGAGCCCGATGGGCATGATGGGAGCACCTGGCCTTGGCGCATTAGGCGCCAGCATGCATGGCATAATATCGCCTCCCCAGCAGCAGGGACAGACATCCCAACCTCATGTCCAAGATTCACACTCGCAAACAACGATGGGTGTCGCATCAGGCACGGGGGATCATGCAAACAGCGAGATGGACAGCAGCATCGAGAGTGGTTGACTCGCATTCTTGCAGGGTCTGATTCTCTTGTTACCTTGTATCGTACTCATTCGCCGCCGTAAGATCTGCTTCTGTGGACAACGTTTCTTTACAGGTTGGTTGTATGTGTCAACTAATGTGTAATTTATTCTTGGTCAAGATCATACCGTATATCGACGGATAATACAACCGCCTGTGACGTCAATCAGCGAATGGGTCGGCGAAAGGATCTTCAGCGTCTACTCTTCTCGTCCCCGATTGTCTGCCTGAGCTTGGTCCTGCAAGGTGAGTTCCAACTGGGTGGCGTTCTTCGTCGCTCTCATAGTCACTGAAATCAGAGAGACTTCCTCTGTGCTGATCCCACACAGCCTCGGTTGATGCTTCGTGCCGGAGGATAGGTTGTATGGGTGGGGGTAATGAGCCCTGCTCCCCGCCTAGTCCGGCAAAGGAAAGATCTTGTAGGTCGGGATGAACATATCCTGACGCGTTCCTGGTTTCATCATCCCCGTCCGAGGATGGTGCGCGTTCCGACTCGTTTGGGGTAATGGACATCCCATTCATGGTTGCCCGTATTTCGACTGTAGAATCCTGGGTATGTTGAGGTTCTGAAAGCTGTTCCGAGGCTTGTCATGGGATCGCGAGTATGTGGTGTTGGTGCGACTCACGTTGTCATACATTTGCAGTGCGGAGACGACTCGTTCGTTTGTCTCGATCAGAGTCCCGATGACATCCTCGTTTTCTACGAGCTACGGCGGGTTACGAGATAGTTGATGGCTCTCGTGAAGGGACGTTACCTGTATGTACCGGACGATAGTCTTGCGGGCCGTCTTGGTATTCTGAAGACATTCTTGGACGCGGGGATTAGCGGTGATACTCTCTTT
The DNA here is from genome assembly GCA_038089735.1 of Exsudoporus frostii. NCBI lineage: Eukaryota > Fungi > Basidiomycota > Agaricomycetes > Boletales > Boletaceae > Exsudoporus > Exsudoporus frostii. The sequence continues at coordinate 282,815 of JBBPLK010000007.1, forward strand.
GTCGCTATTGACCAACGTGATCGCATTGACCAAATTGCTCGATGCTTGACTGGCGTTGGCAATCGATGTCAGTATTTGGGGTTTCTCCTGAAGAGGGTGTGAGGGGTGTATGGAGAACGCGCTGAGGTGATGCTGACCGCGTCAAAGTTGAAAAGAGCTCTCCTTGGACGAATCCTCAGTTGGCGTGCTTCCTCGTCTGCTTTGCGGGCTCTTTCCATTGCATCTTCCTTTTCTTGTTTCGCTCGTTTCTTTGCAGCGTCCTTGTCGTTGGGGGAGGTAGGAGTGGTGCGAAAGGGAGTGTCGGCACTTTCCGAGCGACCATGGGATCGGCGGTCAACTGGGCGCGATTGCTTGTATAGACCAGCAATGGTGGACAAGGATGGATCGTTCTTGAACTGGGTGCTCCATGATGCGAGGATGGAGAGCAATTTCTTCTTGACTTTGGTATCCGCAGTCGGGTCGGAGGTGAGATGTTTTATGGCGTCGACGAGCTGGTCGTCCATGCAAGCGGCTGTGTGTCGGAGAGTGAGCGTGCGACCGAGTGAGGTCGTGGTGGACGTACTCTGGAACTTGTGGTCGCCGTTTTCTAGCAGGGCTTTGAGAATCTGGTGGGCGTCAGAAGGGCGGGGGAGGATGATGCAGTATGGCACGTACCACGAGGGCGCGGTACTTTTGGTGGTTGTCGCCATGCTTGATCTTCTTTCGGATGGCTCTGGAGGCTTCGGAGGGCCTGCGGTTGGTGCGATCAGGCGGGTGGACGGAATGGGTGTGACAAGGAAATACCCGGTGGACTGTAGGCTGATCGAGGTTGCTAGCTCTGGTATACTGACTGGACGTCGAGGAGGAGATCAGGGACGGGGATGGGGGAAGACGTACCCATCGTAGGCTTCGTCGACGTATGTGGGTGAGGTCAGGATCTCTACCCAGTCTGTGATGGATGACTTGGAGGGTGATTGCGGGGACGGGTGGTGTGTGGCAGAGGTGGACTTACGTGGGGCTTGTCGCGGTTGAGGGCGGAGACGGCGAACTTGAGGGCAGACATGCGATGGCGTGGAGGTGGAGGGGGACGAAGTGCTAGACTGCCATATATGGAAGGTCCTCTTGGACGCACATGACATCATCCCAAGGTGAACAATCAAGAGCCCGTGCTTTCGGGCAACGCAACACACACTCTGGCACACCCCGGGTGTCGCACAGGAGGGTCTTGGCATTCACACTGGCTCGTACGGTGCTCATGTTAGAATGCCGGGTGGCAGGTGCGCAGCATCCGGAGATCATGTTGTTCACAAGGGCGACACGAATGTGTCACTGCATCGAGTACACTTTCAGGATGTATGTACTACGCGGCGGGCTCTGGGTCATCGACATCGTCGTTGACGCGGAGGACCTTTATCCATTCGCGGTAGTTGAAGTTTCCATGACGATCCGTAAAGGGACCGTTGAGGAACTTGTCGATCTGGAGGACGGTGAGTGGGGGAGGGGGGGATATCTGGAAAGGCACCTGTTGTTGGTCCATGCGCTCGCCAACGTCGGCGAGCCACTTGCGCATCTCGTCGACCTTGACGAGGCCAGAGTCGGCCTCGTCGAAACACTCGAATGCATCCTTGAGGTCTGCCTCTGGGTCGAACTCGAAGAGCCGTTCGCTCATCATGGTGAGGAACATGGTGAAGTTGATGCCGGCGTCTGCGGGGTGGGTGGGGGATGCGCCGGGGCGTGCGTCGAGGAGGCCGTCGAGCATGGCCTGGGGGGGGGATATGCCTGCGGGGGGTGAGCTGGGGACGGGGAGAGGGGGGGCGACGGACCGAGGGAGGCGAAGATCTGGCGGAGGTCGGGCTCCGTGACCCAGCCGTCCTTGTCGTGGTCGATGAGCTGGAAGGCCTCCTTGAACTGCTGGATCTGCGGGGGCTGGAAGAGCGAAAAGAGCCCGGACGGCTCTCGTCTCGCACGGGGGGACATGGGGGAGAGGAGCAAGGGGCTTGGCAAAAGGGCTTGGCGTCGTGCTTGGCACATGGCTTGGCGTCTGATGGCGATCTGCTTGGCTTGGCATTGTTTGGGGGAGTCGAGTATTTGAAAGACGGGTCGCGCAGAGACCACGACCATGTCTGCAGCGTCGCACGTCTGCGAATGGCTCGGGTGCGCCGACGCCTTCCCCGACGCCGAGCACCTCTACAACCACCTCTGCAACGACCACATCGGCAGGAAGTCCACCAACAACCTCTGTCTCACCTGCAGGTGGAAGGACTGCGGCACCTCCTGCGCCAAGCGCGACCACATCACAAGCCATCTCAGAGGTCCGTACCCCCCTCCCAACCACTGCCCCCCTCACCCTCCCCCAGTGCACACCCCCCTCAAGCCCCATGTATGCGAGGTACTTGCTCCCCCTCTCCCCCCTCTCCCCCCTCACCCCCCCTAGATCTGCAAGAAATCCTTCAAGCGGCCCCAGGACCTCAAAAAGCACGAAAAGATACACACAGAGGAGCACCATGCGCAGCACAAGCACTCCAAGGCCATCACCGTAAACGATCCCGCCTACGTCTCCCGGGTCCGCGGGGATCCGCCCCCCCACAAGGGCGCACTCAACAAGTCCCTCTCCATCAAGCCCTCCGCAGTACCTCCCCCCCCCCCCCCCCGCTCCAGACCCCCCTCTGCCTCCCTCACACATGGTAACCCCCCCTCCCCCTCCTCCCCGCCCTCCGCTGACCCCTCTCACCCAGGCTACCCGTCCCCCGACTTGGACCATCCCTCCCGTCACCTCCCGTCCTCCGCCTACGATCTCTTTCTCCACAATCAGGTCCCCTCCTGGGATGTCCACAAGTCCCAGCCCCTCCCTCCTCCCCGGAATAAACGCACCTGTGACCATGCTGTCGACGACTTTTTTGCCGACGTCAAAAAGAGAAAGGTCGCCCCCGCCTACGATCCCCGTGCGTATCCTTGTCTTCTCCCCCCCCCCTCCCCTCACCCTCTCCACAGAAATGGCAGAGCGCCTCAACGACATCGCCTATGTCCACGATGTCGCTCAGCACGACTTCAATCCCCACTCCGTCTCTTTTGACGTCCGCACCCCTGAGGAGCTCGCCGCCGTAAACGAATTCCTCATCACCCTCGGCCGCGATGTCACCGGCTCCGTCAACCGTGGCCCCCATCCACAGGCCCTTCCCGACCGCTTCTCCCCCTCCTCTTACTTTGATCCCGACAGTCTCACCCAGCTCGGTCTCGCCGGCATGCCCGGTCTCCCCCCCTCCCAGTCCTTTTCACATGACCCCCCCTATTCCCACCCTTCCCACCATTATCCATCCGGCACATACCCCTCCCCTCCCGCCTCCCTCCCCAGGTCTGCCCACCAGTCCCACTATCCTTCCCCGTACTCGTCCCTGACCGCCTCTCAATCTGCTGCCCCTTACCCCATACATCCCACCCACAACCGTCCCGTGTCCCCATCCGCATCACACGACTTTTCCCTCGCCCATTCTTCGTCCTACACCCACTCGGTCTATCCATCCGCTTCCCCTCAAAGTCATCTCCGTCCAACTCCGCCCCTTGATCCCACCTCCCCGCACTCTTCCAGATCTACCCCCTCCAATGCAACTCCACCCCATCACTCCTCCCTGTCAGATTCGTTTGCTCAGTTTGACCATGTTCGTGTATCCCGCGGTGCTGCTCCTCCCGTCCAGTTGGCTGCTCCGGACTACCTGAGAAAACCGGTCCATACCGTCATGAACCCACTCAAGACCGCCCCTGGTGCCGCCACGGATCTACCCGAGCCCACGCTCCGTGCCAACACTTACTGCAGTCCATCCGCAAAGCTTGGTTCACTGGCATCTGCCGGAAACGTTTCCAATTCCCTCGCGTCATCAAACACCCTCTATCCGCTCCTCTTGCCCGAGGATGCCGATCTCAAACTTCCCTCGTTCAAGCCAGATGCCGGTCCGCTCAGATTACCTCCAATCACGGAGATGTACCGTTCCCCATCTCCCGTATCTGCTCCCCGCTCACCTGACACCTCCCGCGGAACCACCCCCAGCTCAACGAGGTCTTCCCCCGTGCTGTCTCACCAGACCTTTTCCAATCTTCACTCGATCACCAAAACGTCGGAAAACGACGAGCTTGTGAGCAAGGTGGACAAGATTGAGCTGGCTCATCTTCACAAGGACAATTTCCTCGAGGAGAGAAGACGGCATGCCGAACTCATTCGGCATTTACTCGTCAGAATCAATGAGAATTACAAGAAGCACTTTGGATCCCCACACCCCGAATCGCCCGACTCGTTCACACGCAGTCTATCAGTAGATGTCGAGATGGCTAGTGCCTGATTCCTACACCGCCCTCCGCCTTGTTCATATGTTCTGTTATGCTCTTATTTCGAACCGACCTGTTTTACCTATGGATGTTATACAATGAATGCAGTATTGACAGAGTCCGAATGATCAAACTAGGTGCGTTTCAGCGTGAGTTTAATCTTGGGAGCGGCGCTCGAAGGCGTCATTGAAGGCTCGATGTCTTCCATTGCCGACAGTGGGGGGCTCGTCGCGAGAGGAGACGGGACAGCGGCATTAAAACCAAATGACGCATTCTGTGAGGGTTTGTTGAAACCACTGAAACTCGATCCACTCGGCGTCGCAGGTGGCGGACTCGTTGCGGATGGCGTCGCGGGGACGGGCGCCGCGCCACTGTTGAACTCTGCCCAGCGAGGGCACTTTCGGTTAGTTTCTGTTGGCTCGCGTTAAAATTCGAGAGGGGGACAATACAGGGCAACCACGTACTCATGTGCCCCATTTGACCGCAGTGGCCGCAACGCCGCTGCAAACAGGGGTGAGCACACAGCACGACGGCAGAAAAGGTATCATTACCGTCGTATCTGGCTTCAAGGGCCGACTGAGCTGCATTGGGGTACCCCCTTCCTTGACAATCTTGGCATTCTTGCGGTGTAAGCGTCGTTCCTGGTTCTTCTTCATTCTCGCAATACGCTCTTCCAGCCTGTCAAGGGGCATGTTAGATCGCGAGACGACATGAAAACTGGGGCGTACCGCTTCCTGTATCGCTTGTCGGTGTCCGCATCGCCGGTGGGCGCGAGGTTGTCGGCTAGGGTGGCTTCTTCCTCGATCAAAAGCCGTGCACGGATATACGCGCGAATGACAGCTGGATCGCGAATGATTTCCATTTGCCACTCGTCATCCACCTGGAGGGCAATGAATGCCAAGATTTTCAGTATAGGATATACGACCAACCAAGCGTTTTATTCGCAACACCCTGCGGCTACCCTCTGGACCTAAACTCATTTCTCGGTCCCGGTCCAATGACGATCCTCGACTAAAGGCCGGAGAAGCGGGTCGTCCCGGAGCGGGCGACATAGCAGGGGAGAAAGGTGTCTCGATTCTCATAGACGGCTGTCTCTGCACTTGTTTTTTGGTATCGGGAGGGGGTGGTGGTGCTTCATCCTCGGATGTCAGCTGCGGCTCATCCTTGCGGCTCATCGAGTCAAACTGCGCCTTCCATATCCTCTCGATTTCGGACTTGTAGATCTGTTGTTGTTCGGCGACGTTGTACCTGTGCGCAGATTTGGGTCGATTTTCAGCCTCGGCTGAAAGTCGCGTGAATGGCGGATTACATCAGAAAGCAGCTCGCATACCAAGCTTTTGCTCATAGTCCTCGCCCGCTTTCACAAAAATATCCTTCATGGATATGCGAATAAAGCTAAATGCTTCCCCTCTGCCAGTGGGGTCACCGTCGCCGTGCAGCCGAAGCATGGCCTTGGCTTGAGTGGCGAAAAGAAAGTTCTTGGTTGTAATCCATGGGGCAAGTTGTTGTTCTATCGAAAGCTTAGATTCACCCTCGTCATCCTCCGTTTGTTCCGCGGTTTGCGTGTACCCTGAATCCTGCAGGTGACGTTGCCCAACTTGCATACTTTCCATAAGGACAACCTGCTCCGGTCCGACCATCTTGAGCATGTCAGTATCGCTCGGGATGGTGACAGAGGCCTTGAGGCGCCAAAAGCCTTGGTGAGGTCCTCGGCGATGGTACTCCATAAACTCTTTGAGTCTTTGCCGCATCTGAAGCTCGTTCTGATCCGGAAAATACTTCATCAGACGTGAGATCTTGAGACGCTCTTCAATACTTTTTCTAAGGAGTTTGAACGCGATGATCTGAAGCCTGTATTTGATAGTATTTGTTATTTTTCGCGAGTGAGGACCAGGGACCTCTGTCACAGGATATGACTGTCCAATCACAAACAGGTTCTTGATCTCCCGCAGGAAATACTTCGTATCCCCTTTCGTCGTACTCCTGTATATTGGTCTATAAGCGTGGATAAATGCAAATTCACGAGGCGCTTCGTACCTCACAGCAAGAAAGTCGGTGGGGTAGGGCTTGTGACGAAAGAGTGGTGCGCGCACAAGGTTGTTGTAAAGAGCGGGGAAGGTTTGCCCGGGATAGACATAACCGAACTTCATGAATGGCGATTCATCTTGTGGCTCAAGCACAAATGGGACACCGAGGTCGAGCTAGGGAGGATCAGCACGACTTTTTTGCGATCCGCCAAAACCTACCCTCGGCATGTAATCATCCTTGTCGTCTTTTTTGCGATAATAGTTGACGAGGATACTACCCATACCAAAATTTGGTATAATGGGAGGATGCTCCTCCTGTAATATAGTGAGCCCGTATTCAACCGATAAGGTTGGCTCGGACAAAACGCACCGAGTATTCCCAAAGAACAAAATTGCTGGTATCCTTGAGCGTTAGATCGCTCGTCTTGTGGAGTCCTTCGCCAATGTTGCCGCCCTTCCCGATCTTTCGCCCTGCTTTGTCCTTTTTCTTCTTCGCAGTCCGCACCTTGCTGAATCGGATTTCGATATTGGTAGGGAACTGCAAAGCTGGTCGGTGGAAGGAACGCGCTTCCTGTTTGGAAAGCCGGGTCTTGTACTGAGGGTCGTAGTGTCTGACAATATGCTACCAAGAATATTCATTGGAAGACTCACAAATGGTAACTGAAGTTTCTGCGCGGGATACGCATGTTCCACGACCAATTGACCAAAAGTCTGACGGACACGATGTCGACCACCTTCCTTGGCAACTTCGTACAAGTGGTCGTTCGAAAGGTTAAATTTATCGCGAGACTGTGCATTGTCCGCTCTTAACCTTTTTCGTGGCCTGACTGTTTCCACAGCTAAAAATTGTGAGTGAACAACTTACCCGCAAAGCCGTTCAAAACATACTTGGTGGACGCTCCTCGACTGCAAGATCCTCCTCATTCAATTCCAAGTGAGTAAAGTCACGGAACGGTGCTCCGGGACCCCATATGATACTCTGCGTCCACGCACCCGACTCGAGGGAGTTGTTCGCTGGAGTAGTTAAATTGTCTGTGTCTTGGGTCGGAGGTCGAATGATTTTGCCTGGTACATATACGATATCCTCTTCCCAATTTGACAACAACACAAGGTCGAAGCTTCTGTCATGCAGAGGGAGCGTTATGGGGAGTGCTGAATTCTCGCGCTCCTAGGAGGTATTAGCAACCCTGAGGACAGAACCGATGTTGTCGTTACCTCGATGGCTTTCACTAGGTCGTTCTCGATGCTCCCAGCGGAAACAACTTCCTCCACGCGCTTGCTCTCGTTCTGACGCTGAGTATCTCCGGCAACAGCCTCAAGAAAGCCTCGGGGAATGTCCCTCTTGCGCGGATAGACGCTTTCGGCTGAGCAGAGTTGACAAAAGCTATCACAAGCAAACGGGATGCTTCACTGACCAGTGAGAGGCCGCTTTGTTACTCTTGACTTCCTTCCCGTATAGCCCTTGAACAAGTCGGAGAAATTAAGAATCTTGTCATTCTCAAAGCCAGGAAACCGCTCATAGACCGTCCTTGGTCTCTCGATGAGCCGCCTCACGATCCTTACGCGCTTTTCCTTGAGCCGCATCGAGACTGGAGATTGGGCTTCGACTTTGACGACATCACCCCCAAAAGACTCATTCTCAAGTTCCCTGTCCACTTCGTCCTCGTAGTCCTCGCCTTGGTCCGCGCCAACAGCCTCCTCGTCTTCGTCCCATTTATCATTGTAAATCTGTGAGGCTTCCAACGCAGGCAAGCCGGATATTCCAAGGCTGCTGGTGAGGCCACTGCTTGTTGGGAGAGACAGGCCTTGGAGAACGTTGTTGAGCGAGAAACCCGTCAAAGTCGAGATAACATCTGTCTCTTCCTGAAGAATGGTGCGGATGAGAACGTTCACCCCGTGCAAAGTAGACAATAAACATACTTGATTGCTCATGTCAGACTAGAGTTGCAACGTTGATGGTTGCAGACGAGGCTGCCCCGAGTTGGGAGTGTGAAATGACCCGATGAGGTAATCCTACATGGGTCACTGTGTAAGCGCGCGCATCTCTTCACTTGCACCTGTACTTGCACCATGTCCATACCCAAGGAAGCCTCAGAAAAGCTGGAAGCGAGTATTGACGTACCATTCATGCCTCGGTATACTAACATATCACCCAGGCTTTCCGAGCGGGTGTCGCCTCTGTGGCAGAAGACATCGTCTTTCGCATTTTCCCAGCCAAGGTCAGTGCGTTGCAGACAGCAGTTACCCAGGTTACTGAATGCTGCGTAGATAATGTGCGACTCGTCTAGGATAGTGCTTTAACATCAACTGACACCGTACAGCGAACTCTCGACCACCATTGAGAGCGCCTATGCCCCA
>JBBPLK010000007.1:291592-312293 GCA_038089735.1 Exsudoporus frostii
CAGATTCGGCTTATAACATGTCACAGGCCCCTGCATCTACGGATCCGCGGGTGTATCCACCGCCTAGCACTTCTGATGCCAATGGCCCTTCCTCAAAGCGGAAACGTGTGGAAGATGGCGTCACGCCATTGATGAACGACATCGCAAACGCGAGGTATCCTGAACTCGTCCATGCGAATAAGCATATCTTGAAGCTGCAAGAAACTATCAAAGCAGAATGTACACAACTGTCAGATTCTTGCGTGAGTCGGCTCAGCTGCTTCCTCTCGCTACATGCTTAGATAGATACAGGACAAGGTCAAGTTATGGGTTAACTTAACAATGCCAAAGTGTGTTTGAATATACCTAGTGCGCGGCGTAAATATGCTGATCCCTCCACCTTAGGATAGAAGAGTAGGTTTGCATCCTACATGAAATTTGCTGGCACTTTAAACTTTTATCTTCTTCTAGTGGCGATAATTTTGGTATGTGCCAACAAATTTCCTTTGGCTGCACCAACTGACCACACGATTGACAGGTGTTCAGATACAAGAGGGTAATTGTCCACGAGTAATGCAAGCTACATACTAAATTCTCGTTCCAGAGGTCCTCAGTGAGCTGCTCCGCTCCCAGGAGAGTGCATACAACATTCGTGACAGTGTCCGACAAAACTACTTGGCCCGAGCAAAGATATGCACAAAGCTCATCAAGTATCCCAACGTCGAAGATTACACAGTGAGCTTTCGTGTGCATCTCTCGTGATCAATTCTCACCTGGTCTGAATCATAGCTTGCCTTGAAAGAGCATGATGAGAAGCAACTTTTTTTCGCTCGCCAGAACCTTATTGACATTAGAAACGTTTATGCCGTGATGACGGACATCCTGCACAAGAACATGGCAAAAGTGAGTAGATACATCTTCGCAGGGTCTCATTGAGTTAACTCTTGGCAGATACGTTCGCCAAGGGGGAACAATAGGGCTGGTTTATACTGACCACTAGATGTGGATGTTCTTTCATTCCTTACGGTTTCGTGCAGTATCGTAACATCAGTGTGCGAATGAAATAGATGCAGTCAACCGTGCCCACTCTCTTGTTATTATTCAAGTCATCTTCTAGATACTTTTTTTACATCTCCAAGATCCTTCTGCCTACACTGAGATTGTTTTGAAAATATTGAAACCATCCAGCGCTGTGCTAATAACCGTTCCGGGAATCTGAGGGTGCCAGTGAATTTCCTTGACGTCCTTCTGCCCCTGATGCACGAAGAGTAGTTGTGGTGGGATATCCCGACTACCTTCTTGCGTTTCATTCATTGATGAACCAACTTCCTCGTCATCTTGTTCAACTCCCAAGTCCCAAAGCGTAACTTGATCATCGGCGCCAGATGCGGCGAATATTGAATCCTCCGTTGGATGCCATTCGATCGAGGTGATAGGATCATTATGCCACGTAAACATGGCAACGGGGCTGGGGACTTGGCGAGGGAATCTAAGAGAAAATGAGTCAGCCCTTGCTGCGGAATTCAAGGGATCACTCACCCTGGCTTGCTGACATTTCGAAGGTCCCACACTTTGATTACGCCGTCGTCACCGCCGCTGATCAACAAGTAATTCGTACTTCTGTTCCAGCTAATAACATTCACGTCACTCTCGTGCGCAGGATCAATGCCGGTGACGCTTCGTCGCCCTTTGCTCCGGACGTCCCATATTTGAATGCTGTGATCGGCCGAACAAGACGCGAAGACAGTAGGTTCTGACAGGCTCCATTGGATATCTTCGACACTAGACGTATGAGATGTGAAAGGCTGCGTGAGAGCATTAAACCCAGAGGGCGTCGATGTAGTAAGATATATTTTTGAATGGACATCTCCGGTAAGTAGCCTGAGCGCGGACGGGTTTGTTGCCGCTGACGCGGCCCAGTCCATGGCAAACCCTTCGGCACGTCCATGGGAATTGATTGTAAAGGTCGGCTTATTTGTCCGCGACTTTTCCCAAGAATATCCGGGTACATCGAGTGACTCTATAAGCGGTCGGATGTCCCATATGTAAACTTTGCCAGTTTCAGCCCAAGTTGCGGTGTAGTAGGGTTGCGAGACGGGAACCAGAGGTGTGGAGGGCGGAAGGGGCTGGGCACGGACGCGATTGACACCGCCGTTGTGGGGGACGGAGCGAAACTCGAGAACGGCATCTTCGTCGAGGGCGTCGTCTTCGTCTTCGTCGTCGTCATCACCGTCGTCATCTGGGATTGGATGCAGTCAGATGCGATATGAAAACCCTGATGGACTGACAACGAACCTCCATCCCTTTGAGTGCGGTGTAAGGAGCTCATCTTGAAAACAGACAACTCGTTTTGATCAGCCCTTGCAGCCTGCGTTCCAGCGACGACATAAGCAGTTGCAGGATATCTCTGCCGTTCATCACCGAGGCTATCCCGTAAGACGTCGAAGGACAAGCATGACCAGGTTACGTCCATTGAATGGCGCATGATGTAGACCGAATCATCTGGCTCTAATATTTCGTCTTTCGCCAGAACGTGCGTACCAGGTATGAAGGCCTCCAGATGGTGTGGTTGCTCCTCAGACTCTTCGACAGCGGGGAGAACGTCATCAATGTCCATTCCTGATAGAGAAGCACGACGAGAGATGCGTTACAAAGCTGTGGAATACAGAATTATTTGTGCTATTGCTCGTACCGTCCGGGGCATCGGCATCTACGACGTCCTCATCTGACTCGAGTTCATCCTCCCATGCGTCTTCAAACTCGCCGATGTCGTCGACCGCGGAGTCATCACGCCTTTCGGAGAAGCGTGGTGTCTTTGCGTGGACGAGCCCGTGCGATGACGGGTCTGTCGCAGAGCGCTTGGCCATGTAGACTTGCTGGACGGGTTCGATAGGCAAAGGACATCAGCATCGATCAAAAAATGAATCAACAGGGTTAAGGTATGTAAAATATCAAATAATTAATTAATTATAGGGTGCGGTCTGTTATTCCAAACATGGGCATCCGCCTCCTGCCGAGCCGCCCTGCCATGACAAGTCTGCGGCCCGAAGGATGTGTTACCGCGTCATCCCACCGATGTCGTACGCAAGCTCCTACGCGGCAGGCCTTGCCCCGTTCCATAAAGAGGCGTCGCAACCGAACCCATCCGCACCCCACTTCCATCCTCCCCACCATGTCCACTCAAATCGTCCTTCCAAACGGGTACGTCCCTTCCTTCGTTCCTTGCAGCCCACGTTCATCCCGTTCGCTAGATTCGGCTATGTTCCCGCATCTATCCTGTCCGTGGGCTGGCTGCTTGTCTGGCAGACGCTCCTCGTAGGCAGGGCGCGTAAACGGGCCGGCATCGCTTACCCACAGTGTGCGTACAACAATATTGAACTAGCCAGTCATTCACTTGACGCGAGCGTGTAGTATATGCTGAGCAAGCAGAAGTCAAGGCTAGCACAGCAGCCTTGCAGTTCAACTGCACCCAACGTTCGCACTCCTATTTCTGACTGCTATTTTAACATGCTGATTTATCCCCTCAAGGCGCCCATCAAAACACCCTTGAGGTTGTGCCCGTCGTTACCCTAACGTGAGCTTATCTCCACTCTCGTGTTTCCGCTTTGATCCATGTAACATCCGTGCAGCACTCTGGTTTTCGGCTTAAAGTGCCCGCATGCTGCAGCCGTGATGTGCGGTACGTTCGCTCTAGGACGCGTCCTCTATACCCTCGGTTACAAATCCGGAAATCCAGCCAGCGTACGCGAATCAGCCTTGCAGCTTTTTTTTTTGGCTCACTAAACACCCAGCGAATACCTGGTGCTTTCATCGGAAATTTGTCAATGATTGGTGAGTGAGACCGTATCCCGCGGCGCGCAGTTTACTCACTTTCTGCAGGGCTTCTTGGCAGCGCGTCCTATGCAGCTTACCTTCTTTGGCCTTCAGCTTGATCCGTAGAATACGAGGCAATGTTGACTCAGCTCTGTGATGGTGTATCACTCAGCTATGAATGTACAAGTTGTGAACGTTCTCACTCAATCGATCAGACCGTAGTCCTGGATGTCGTTATGCACCAAAGAACAGATCACTTCTCATGCAGATTTCCGCCAAACTATTTAGCCCCTCGATACGGTGCATTTCAGCTGAATGGCTGGACGAACAGCATGTCAGACCCAAATCACAGCTCTCATCCGAATAGTATATAGAGATTGTGTTCTCCCCAGGGGGGCATTGTTGGCAGAACTTAGAGTGGTGATCGGCGATGATTTGTTGGGAGTAATTACTCCTATGCGCACCTTTCAGTGGCATCACCATCTAGCTAAACGAACGGACCAAGGAGACTACCCACAAAGATTGTCTTCATATATTTTTCCATGTCAGAATCTCCTCGCCGTCTCTCATTCCCTTCGTCCTCGGAGGAATTTGCCTTGCCTTCAAGCAAACCGCATGTCTCCCCCCTGGCAGATGACGGGCCCGCTAGCCCATTGTTGCTCCGTTTTCGTCGCCCGTCGCTGCTCCCCAAGCCATCAAGTTACTATGCAGAAAAGCGCATATATAGTCCCCTTGCCATATCTTTCACGATGCCTTCAAGTAGGCACGGAAGCACGAACGGAGAGGAATCAGAAAGTGACAGAGAGCGTATGTACACAGAAAGCTCACCATCAAGTAGCTCGGGCAATCCAACACCTCCCATTGTAATGCCAAACGAAAATGACACAGAAGAAACTCGCGACGAGAATGACAAGGAGCCTGTGAACCCCTCGACTCCACCATCAACTCGTAATCTGAGCGTGCTCGACAATGAATCACTTTTCAGCCCCACCGCAGTCGGGTCGAGGCCCCTGACGTATCCAGTGAGTAGTATTGTCGCACAACTATTCGCGAACCTTACCAGCCTCTCTCAATGGTTGCGAAGTTGAAACCCCCAAGGATATTGAACTTATTGGCCGAGTCCCACCCTGAAGAGGATGAAGTCAAGTCTGAAGCTGCTTTCCAACGCCTCTTAGCGTCCTGTTCTGACCTTCCCCTGCAACCTCGTACGCCACGCGCACTGTCTGACAGAGGGCGGTACCCAGAAGAGGTCGGTGACGAAGAGGGACACGGGGAAGGGTCACTAAGCGATGACGATGAAGACGTCGATGCAGTTTTTATGCTCGACCCTCAAGGAGAACATATGGCCGTGAAACCTTGTACCCCCGTGCAAAGCGTGAACGGAGACGATCCTTCCACGTCTCTTATGGGAAGCCCCATGGTAATGGCAATGGATGTGGATGCTGTATGGGCTCGTGTCCCTTGTGCTTCTACCAGGCTCATGTTCTTCCTAGCCATTGACATCGCCATCGATAACTTCAACACCAGCCTCGGTGCAGTGGCGGTACACTCCTCCTCCAACCACTAGCGCAGTCCGCTCAAACAAACGGAAACGTGAGTGCCCTTATGGAGACAACGGCAAGGTTTACACGTGCATACAGTTGACGATCGGTATGACCCATACCCCACGGCGGCAAAACGAAGAGCGGTATCTCCCTCGATATCTTATCTACGAGAGTCTCATCCGTCGCTATCCTACCCTCGTACCCCAAGCGGGAGACCCTCGCTTCCCATCCCTTTGTCTATTCCGGTACCAGTATCAAATTCAGCGGCGTCATCGCCGACTATCACTGGATTTCCGTTCCCCAGTTATCCAAATTCTCGACAGGTGGGAATTGGGTCGATGAGCGTATCTTCAAGCCCTATTCTTCGTCCCACGATAGGACTTGCCAGCCCGATATTGCGCCCGATTCCAAGACATAGACGAGGGTTGGACGGTGAGGAAAGGGATATCGAAGGGGCTGGGGAAGGGGTCAACGGTCTGACGCTCGGTTGACACATACGGTACTGTTGGCGACAGTACCATCGTCCCATCATTTCTTTTGGGGGTTGGTAGGAAGAGCACGTGGTGTATTAGTATCGGGTATGTATTTATGTACTTACTCGTCCTCGACTAGCTTGATTGCTGGTCCCTACCTCGGGACAGACAAAGATTGGAAGGAGATTGTCGTTCCTCCCGCTATCCAGTCTGGGTGTGCATCCAAAAGGCTGTGCTGTTTATTATTCCGGCAACTTTGTGTTACCGGTCATCAATGAGCCCCGCAGCAAAGCTCACGAAGCGCCAGAAAAAAGGTATCGCCTTTCGAGGGCGGAAACACAGCAAAAGCAAGGACATTCCGCTAGACATCATTGGCAACTTGGAGCACAAGATCGATGTCCCTAGCCTCGAAGATAAGGTTCTTGTTGATACTACGCAAGGCCGACAGGGCCGTCAGGTCAGTGAAGAGGCTTTGGTCGGGAAAGGAAAAGCAGGAGCCGAAGCAGAAGAAGCAGAAGGGCGGGTGGTGGTGGCAGGGAAGAAAAGAAAGCGGAAAGCTAGTGAAGAAGAGAAGGGAGCCCTTGCAGAGTCAGACAAATCGAAACCAAAGCGAAGAAAAGGGTGTGCCGGAAGTCCTCTCGTCGGTATGGAACAACCTGTAGAGGAACACGTCGGGGCTGGAGAGACGGAGAGCGAGAGCGAGAAGACGAAGCAGAGGTTCATTCTTTTTCTTGGTACGCTATCTCTTGTCGATACTGGATGGCTTTGCTCACGACCCCGTCAGGTAATCTAAAATATACCACAACCCCGGAAGCCATCCAAACACATTTCTCAATATGTGGTGTGTCGATATGAACTTGTTGAGATAGGATGTTCACGTCTTGAAAGTTCCACCACCCACTGTACGACTACTAACACCTAAACCGTCTACGAAATCACCCACGAGACCTGGCATTAAATCCAAAGGTTGCGCTTTCTTGGAATTCAAGCATCGTGGTGCGCTTCAGCAGGGGCTCAAACTTCACCATTCACAACTCGACGGACGTCAGATCAACGTAGAACTGACTGCCGGCGGGGGTGGAAAAGGCTTGACCCGTATGAAGAAGCTCAAAGAGCGTAACAAAGAGTTGGACGTACAACGGGTATGTCTCAACAGTATAGTTGATTTAGCGCAACTCATCCGGCTCTTGTGTAGCGGAAGCGACAAGATCCCAGCTCGGGTGCACACTCTAGCGGTACCCAGCGGTTCTCGGCCACGTCTGGTACAGCGCAAACCCCCACTCACAAGCGAACTTGGACAATTGGTGATGTCGAAGAGAAAGAGACCCACCGAGGCGGCCAAAAGCATCGGAGGGGCTCTAAAAAACGGGGATCCCTAGTGCAAGATTTCCGAACAGGTGTGAACGCCATACCAATAGGGTAGTACCGTGTACAATGGTGGTTGGTGTCGATCAAATGTCATTAAGAGTCCATTAAGTGCAACGATTTAATCCGATAGATAGTGGCTGGCGGCGTGGCGCTCAACGTCCGCCTTATGAAACAAGAATAAAAACAAGGAACTGGAAACGCCGTCAGTCAAATCGCCCAAAAAATTGAAAAGGAGACTCACGAAAACAATCAACACACCAAAAACCTTGAGCATCAACCACCGATTACTAGATATACTGGCGTAGTATTTAAGCAATTCCCTTTGAGCTCCACTGACATTTGAGGCAATATCTATCGTGTCAGCATCGATTCGTTGCACCGTTTCACGCTGTTCTGCAACCATGTGCGCCAGTTGAGTGAATATCTGCCCCAATTCCGCTATTGTAGACTCAATCGATTCGATTGCTGTTGACCGCGATTGGATATATGAATCCTGGTTGCTGATTGGTGTATGATCCGCGCGAGAAGGACGTTCCATACCTGTTGTTCTACCAACTGCATCTGCGAAAAGGCATTGTTTCCACCGTGAGCTGCTGTACCACCCTCAGCTGCATCCAAGTCCATGGCTAGAACGTCGTTGTTTTGTGTCGGCCTTCCCTTTCCTTTGGAGCTTGGGCGGCTTCCACTGCCGTCACCCATCGGATCATGTCTTCCATTCAATAGAAGTGAATCTGTGGATTTTTAGCCGAGACTGCAGGATAGCGACCGTTGACAGCATGCTCACTTTGGGGCGCCTGGTGGGCTGCTGCGGCTGTGGAGTACATGAACTGCTCTGTGCGGTCCTTTGACTCCTTCATATTCTACACAACACCCAGTCAAGCGATGCATTGAGGTCGAGGGTTATTCAACGTGCCTGCGTTCGGACCTCGAGCACATCCTTGAAGCTCATGCTAGTGTTTGCGAGTTTGCTCTGTAACATCATGACAATGTTTTGATTGTGTTCGTCGATTTGTTTCTTCTCTGTAGACCTCAAACCACCCTGAGCATTGTGTTGCTTAAGGGATGATTGTAGAGCGGCTATCTGTCGGTTTATGTTGGCAATGTCTTGCTTAATTATGTATGTCAGTTCCTGAATGAGTGGAGGCGGGACGCATGAGCACTGGAACAGAGTGCATGGAAACGACACGTACACTGATCTCCACGGGGCGATCGTCGAACAATGTTTTCCGCTTCGCAACTAGGAGCAGGACCAGTCAACGAACCGACGCCAGCCGCCGGAGGAAAACTTACGGTGTGCGAGCTTTCCAAGCTTAATAGTGGTGCCGCTGATGTCTTTGCCAATGGCCGAGGCCATTTGCGAAAACTCAGTCTTGGGAGTACCTTTGGCATGGCCGTGGAGCAGGTGCTGTTTCGCCTCCGCGGTTCTTGGGGGTAGAGAAGACCTGTTTCGTATAGAGTCGACACAGGTGCGGAATTCGTTGGTTCGATCCTGGATTGCCATGAGCTGGAGGAGTGTCTGCGGAAAAGGTATTAAATATCTGGCGGGTATAAGACAAAGCGAGATGACACGAATCCAACAAGCCTCCTCTCCGCGCCGGCACCGGCCATCACCGCCCGCCCGGCGCCGGGAGTCCGGCCGACCAGGTCGCGTGCCATGCAATGGCACTTTTGAGTGATTTGGCGCATGTTTAGCACTCTGCGGCGCTCTGCTGGACACCAGGTGGCACCGCGCCTCTTCCTGACGTCCACCAGGTTGTTTAGCTCTCATCCTGTGCTCAGCAACATCCGTTTTCAGTCCTCGTCGGCACGCCCCATCACGGCTACAGTAGACATGCCCTTTTCTCCGACGCCGAAATCCAAAGTCCTTGTACTCGGCGCAGGCAACTTTGGGAGCTGTCTTGCGGATCATCTCGGCGACTGTGATCACGAAGTATACATCTGGTCCCGACATGCTAGCTTCGTCGAACACTTTAATGCACACCATCGCAATCCAACCTACTTGAAGAACCATGTCTTCTCGAGTAACATTCGCGCTATCGGCCCAGAGATCCCAGAAAAAGAGAAGATTCAGCAAATGGACGTCGTCTTGTTCGCGATACCGACGCAAGGACTCAGGTAAGATTTGGATATCCTCGCTGCAAGTCCTCTCATCGTAACACGGCTCACTGTTAGGGAAACTCTGATCAAACTCCGAGCCAGTCTGGTTGGAGAAAACAATCCTCTAATGATTTTTGTGAACAAGGGTATAGAGACGGACACACAGGCGCTAACTCTTGAGATCATCGCTGATACCTGCGGAAGTGACATCGCGCGAGCCGCTACATTCATCGTAAGTTAGGTCAACGTAAGACACGGCAAAAATTGCAAAACCTCACTCCATACAGTCGGGGCCCTCTTTTGCTGCGGAAAGTTGGTACCTCGATGCGGTCTTATTCTGGCTCTGCTGACAAGCCGGGTCAGTTGTTCGCAGACAACCGACCTCTGTCTCTGTTGCTTCGTTGACAGAATCGCAGGCCCAAAAAACATCGCAAATATTTCACCAACCATGGTTTCGATGGTACGTTTCACTTACATATGTTCAAGAGCCCCCCCTCGATCTAATATTCTCATAGTTACACAGGCGGAGATCCGATAGGACTAGAGTTGGCTGGTGCCCTCAAGAACGTTTACGCTATTGCGGCTGGAATGTCTGATGGCCTGGGTTTTGAGAACAACACGAGAGCAAGTAAGCCGAGCCATGTCGGGACTAGGAATAATTGACGATGGAAGATTTTAGGTCTCATTACCCGAGGATTAGCTGAGATGACGCGGATCGGCACGGCATATGGCGCGTCTCCGCTGACTTTCCTGGGCCTTGCCGGCGTGGGAGATCTGTTCCTCACGTGTAGTTCCTCGACGAGCCGAAACTACACGGTGGGGTATCGATTGGGGAAGGGGGAGGCGCTTGAAGACATCATCAACACGCTCGGAAGTGTGGCCGAGGGGGTGACGACGGCAAGGGGTCTCAAGAAGATTATCGATGAGATGAACGTGTCTGCTCCTATAGCGAACGGGGTGAGTGGCGGAATTTACCGAGTGCTCTTTAGTTCTCAGCCGAGTTGCAAAAATCCCTCGGGTTGCCGCATGACAGATATACGAGGCCTTGTATGAAGGTATGGTGTTCTGCCCAGGCATCGCACACGGGCTGAACTCGGGGCTGGTCGTGTAGGCAAGGACGTGAAAACTGGAGTGCAGGAACTGATGAGCCGGCCACCGTCGCGAGAGTTGGACCTGCCCAAGAAGACGGGCGAACAAGCGAAACGGCTGTTACAGAAACTTGGGATTGAGCCTCTGTAGTGCATTACCTGGGTGTCAGGTCAATATCAAATGCCACGTCCGTGTGTATGTCCGGATGCGGCATGTCGGTCCCGGTGCCTCGACCTACCCACGCCTGACGTTAATAAGCCCGCCCGCGCAAAAGCCATCCAACGGCTGTGAACGCAATCTGCTCCCTCGTCTGCACACACGACAGTCGACGCTGCCCCGGCCTGTTTCACGCCGACAGCGAAAATGCCCGTCGTGATGGACCGCCAACATCGTCGTCGTCGGCGGACAGGGCAGATGAATCATGTGTAATTACATAAGTAAATTAAACAAGCCTTTCCCACGGCGTTTTTTTTCCACCATTTTTCAAGCCGTCGCTCCCGAAATCCGAGCCCGAGTGACCAACGCCTGTGTTTCTCGCTCTGTCTTTTTCTCAGTCTGACTTCTTTTTTCTTCTGTCTGCCGACCTCGTCCTTGTCTCTCTTACTTTCTATCCACATCCTCACTCCTCCCCCAATGGTTTCCCCGCTCTGGAACGCCGCCTCTGACGGGAGCATCGACACCCTCCTAGGCCTGCTCCACAGCGCATCTTCTGCCGATATCGAGATCAGAGGTATGTCTCTCCTCCTCGTTCCAGCCTTTTTTCATCTCCACCTTCCCTCTCCTATAGACCACACCGGTGTCACGCCCCTCCAGGAAGCAGTCAAGAAGGGCCATCTTGACGTGGTCAAAGCACTCCTTGACAAAGGTTCGCACTCGATCCTCGATCGTGCCGTGTGTGATTAATCGATTCTTTCATCAGGAGCCGATCCCTCTTTCGCAATCACTCATGGCTCCCCGGACACGTACACAACAAACCCTGAGATCATCGAACTACTTAAAAGTGCCTCCGCAAAAGGCTTGCCCCCTCACGACCATTCCTATCCACAGGACCGCCATGCTGATCCATCAAAGAGATTCTATCCTGTCCCTGTCCCTCCTTACGGCTATTATCCATCTCTCGCTCCCGTCCCTTCTCTCCCTGACGGCTCACCTGCATATTATCAGCCCCCTCCGATGCCACTCGGCGAGAACGGTGCATACGGCAACCTTCCCCCGCCAGAAGTAGCTAGATTCATCCCTTGCAGGTATTATCCTGCTTGCCGCTATGGTTCCTCGTGTCTCTTTGCTCACCCCCAGGGTCCTTACTATCCCGCCCCTCCTCCTGCCCCTGCTCAATATCCTTCCCCTTACGACCCTATGACTCAGCAACAGTACACTCAAAATTATTATCCACCCCCCCCTTCCTTTCATCCTCCTGCACCTGTTCCACCACATATGAACCCTGTGTCTCCACCGCCGCCCCCACCAGTTCATACTCCTCCCCATCCTCCCATGATGCAAGCGCGATCTGCCTCGGACGCGCTTTCTCCCGTCCAAACCCCTGTCCAAGTCCCTTATGGGCCTATGTCTCCTGCATCGCCATCTTATCCACAACCTGCGCATGCCCCTCTTCCTCTTTCTATTCCCACCCTTCCCCCACCCCACCAGCCTGCGACTGCGCCTGGCCCCCAGTCTCCACAGTCCATGTATCCAAATGGACCTGTATCTGCTCCCCCGTTTGCAGTGCGCCAGGATCCCTCGCCATATCCTCCAGGTCCACATGTGCACTCACCGTACCTTGAGACCAATGGTGGGCCCAAGTCCCCAGTCCATCCGCAGGGAGAAAACTTCGGCCCTCCTCCCGCCTTCCGGCAAGGAATGAACCATAATCGCAGAGGCGGCATGCGCAGAGGCTCTTTTGGCGGAAATCGAAAACCTGCATGCCTGTTCTACCCCTCTGGTAGGTGTAGAAACGGTGACGAATGCCGTTTCCCTCATGTCATCCCTGAGACACCTGCACAACCTCAGTCGGGTACTCGGGGCTCTCGCGCGAGAGACGCTACAAATGATATTAGTACGATTGAAGAAAACTTTTCTACCATGAATGTACGAGATGTGGGTAGTTAATTTCGTCCTTCATCTTGCCCACGTCGTGAATTCATCTGACTCAATTCCTCTAGGATGTCCAACCACGACGTGGTACAAATGGCACGACCAATTCAAGTCGCTCGCAGTCCACAGACCCAGGCAGTCGTTCAAGAGGCTTAAAGCCCAACGGGTCGAGGGTAGAGAAAAGGCCCTTTGTCAAGCAACAGCGACTCCCGAACGCTGATGAGTTTCCCGTGCTCGGTGGATCCTCAACCACATCGTCAAGGAGTTCCGTGAGTGGAGCGCCTGTGACTAATGGACTGGCAGGCCCTACTGCCGCTCAGGTACTACAAGCACCACCTCCTTCCCGCAGAGACATCACAAGGGAACCTGGTACACGCAGTGTCTCACCGGTCGAGCGTCAGGCCAAAAGCCATCTCGTGGGTATTGCTGAGACGCCGGGAACGTACCATTAATAATTTCGACAGGATACCAAATCGACGGAGGTAAATGCCATTCAACCTAGCGGTGCGACTGGCAATATTACGACCAAATTACCCATATCTTTCGCTGCTGCGGCGACCGGAACCCCCGAATCTGCGAAGGAGGTCTCTGTTTCTGCGTGAAGGGAATGTTTATATTGTCCATATATATATATCACTTCACCTTTTTGCTCGGACTTGACTTCCCTTGGTTTGTGGTGCTGATCCCAGGTTTATTTATCGTTGTCAAACTTGTTCTTCTGCAGATAGGCACGGTTCTTTCTTTTGCATTGTTCTTCTTTTGCATCTCTTCCTTGGTGACTGTTTCTAGAGGTTTCTATCTGCCATTTGACCTTGTCTGTCTCATGCTGACTGGTACACATACTATTTACATTTACTATCGACTATTACTGTGACATCCGCCCACCATCGCACTGTTTTTTTGCATAGCATACCACTATTGATGTCTCGTCTCGTGAGAGCAAAATACACTGCTTCCATCCAGCTCTTCTTGTTACAGAGATTTGGATGTCGCCCAGTGCTCCAACTCCCTGACCTCCACCCCACTTGCATTGATCACCTTCCCTATTTCATAAACAGGGACTCCAGGGTCCTGTGTGCGCAAGGCATTTAACACTCCTTCGCGATCGTCCTTGCCAACGATGACGACGAGACCGATACCCATGTTAAAGGTGCGTGCCATTTCCAGTGGTGCGACTCCACCTTCCTTCATCAAGTACCGAAATACCTCCGGTAGCTGCCAGGTAGACGCATCCACGTAACAGCCCAGCCCCTCCGGAAGAACTCGGGGGATGTTCTCGATGAAACCACCGCCTGTTATGTGAGACATGGCTTTGATAAGACCCTTATGGGCAACCGGGAGAACTTGCTTGATGTAGATACGGGTCGGTTCAAGGAGGTTTTGGCCAAGTGTTTGAGTTGCGTCCCAGGGACAGGGAGAGGAATAGGCTAGACCTGAACGGGAGATGATTTTGCGGACGAGAGAGAACCCGTTGGAGTGCAATCCGGAAGATGCAATACCGAGCAGAACGTCTCCTTCCACGACGTCACGAGGAAGAACCAATTCCCTCTCGACGACGCCAACTGCGAAACCCGCGAGATCATAGTCCCCTGAGTGGGACGTGGATTGAATCATTGCGGATTATTATGGAACATAAATAGTTCTTACCCTCCACGTACATACCCGGCATTTCAGCAGTCTCGCCTCCAATGAGGGTGCATCCAGCTTGTTGACATCCATCTGCGATGCCCTTGATGACGCTGGTTGCAACAGGAACATCTAGCTTGCCACAGCCATAATAGTCCAGGAAATAGAGTGGTTCTGCGCCCTGCACCAGCAGATCATTGACGGACATAGCCACCAGATCGATACCTGCCATGTTCAGTTGGAAGATGAGTTTGACAGACTACAACTCAAGGCTCACCCGCGAGATCATGGATGCCAGTTTCGATGGCGATGCGAAGCTTAGTGCCGACCCCATCTGTCCCACTGACCAATAATGGGTCTTTATATCCAACTGCTTTAAGGTCGAAGATGCCCCCAAAGCCTCCAATTTTTCCATCTGAACCGACGCGTTTGGTTGCGTGCACGAAAGGCTTGATGGCATCAACAAGTGAATTCCCGGCGTCTACTGATACACCAGCCTGCTCGTAAGTGAGGCCTTTAACAGTAGCGTTGGCACCCTTCAACGCTCTAGCATGAGAATGAGCATCATTAATCTGAGGAATAATAACTTGCTCACCTATGGGCTATGTCACGGCGATACACCTTGCCCTCAAACGAGATCTTGTCAATCGCGGTGTACACAGAGGAAAGTGCCTCTTCTAATGATGGAGCGGCAGCTGACACAGCCAAGACACGACCGCCTGTCGTAACCAGTTCATCTCCGTCCAACGAGGTGCCACAATGGAAGACAACCACATCTTTCCAAACCAATAAGTGAAACGCAGTTCTCATGCGGTGATGCTTACCGGATGATACTTCCCTGATTTCAATGCGTTTTCCTTTTAAATATTCGCCAGGGTAACCACCTGATGCCAACACGACCGAAACCGCGAAACCCGGGCGGCTGCTTATTTGTACCGAGTCGAGCCGGTGCTCTGCACAGGCCTGCCTGGTCCGAAAAATAATCAGTATTGTCACGGTACTATTGGGTTGGAAATGACGTACGAGGAGTACCGCGGCGAGGTCGACATCATCGTTCATCAGAAGCATGAGAGTCTCAGCCTCTGGATCACCAAACCGGACGTTGTATTCAAGTACTTTCGGTCCGCCTTCGGTAAGCATAAATCCGACAAAGAGCAGGCCAACAAACGGGAAGCCTTGGTCATGGATGGTGAATGCCATGTTCCATGAAGGCATGGTTGACAAATATACCTTCTCTCCTCATGCCATCGATAGTTGGACGAAGGGTCTCCTGCATGATGCGATCCATGATTGCGGGGGTTGCTACCGGGGCTGGGGCATATACACCCATACCACCAGTATTTAACCCGGTGTCGCCCTCACCAATGCGTTTGTGGTCTTGGGCAGGAGGAAGGGGAATGATTGTGTGACCATCAGAGAATGCAAGGACGGATATCTCAGGGCCTTCAAGTAGTTCCTCGACAACGACTTCGTTTCCTGGAAAGTAGTGTGTGTTGGAGGATAGATCATGGTGGAATCAAAGGTAAGTAGATAGAGTAGCGGACCTGCAGCACCAAACACGTTGGCCACCATGATTTGTCGTAGACCTTCTACCGCTTCATCGGTAGATTCCGGGATGAGCACCCCTTTGCCTGCAGCGAGACCGCTGGCTTTGAGAACAACTCGATAACCACAGGTGCGAACATGTTCAATCGCTTCGTCAACTTGCGAGGAGGAGAATGTGCGGAACGTGGCCGTTGGAATTTTGTGACGAAGCATAAATGCTTTTGAAAACGCTTTGCTTCCCTCCATCCTTGCGGCCAGCTCAGTGGGACCAAAGGTGGGGATGCCAACTTGCATGCTCGAGTGAGTGACATGGTCCAGCGTGCAACGTTCATTGACCGACCTTTACGGAAGCAGGTCTGAATGCCTCGCACCAAGGGTTCCTCTGGACCAGGAAGGACAAGATCGATCTGGTGCGGATATTAAGAGCGGGAGAATCTGTATTTGCGTGGTACTGACCTCATTCTGAACGGCGAACTGGACGAGTTGCTGATAATGGGGGGCCGCGAGGGGCAAGTTTAGATTCTCTGTCTTTGGGGTGCAGGCGGTCCCACCATTTCCGGGACAGACAAAAATGCGATTTACGAGCGAGGACTGAGCGAGCTTCCAGGCCAAAGCGTGTTCTCTACCTCCGCTACCTAAAACAAGGATTCTGGCACTCATTTAGGAGCGGCAAAGTAGGAGAAGAGAGTGAAATGGAGGCTGATGGAGATGACCGAAAAACGGAATGGACGAATGTCTATGATTGGGAAATAGATAAGATAACCATCTTCCAGCCGTTTCCTTGGGCATTTTCAAAAGCGAACAAGATGCACGGAAGCTGCGATGGATCCGCACTTGAGTTGGATCCACGGATCAGCGGAAAGCTTATGCTCGGACTCGAGGGTATGATGGTCGAACGGAGCCATCCCCTGCCGCTGTCTAGTGTGGGCGGGTGGACGGGGAGAGCATGATCATGAGCGCGTAGCTGCGGCGGTCAGGGAAATTGCGACAACGGCGCGTGACCTGGCCAAAAGAAAGCAGGTTGGGTGCGTTGCTGGCACTGATCCCAGTCCGTCCCCATCACGCTGCGCAGTCAGCGCTGCTCGTTCTTCGGGGGTGTGGACAGGGAGAGGAATGGCTGGACACAGGAGCACGCTGTTCCAGACAGTGCCTGAGCCGTTCGAGGAGGCGAGTGCTGTAGGCGCTCCTGACCCGTGCAGTGCACTCATCCTGTCCAACAGAGCCAAGCCACACGAAAATCCAACCACCGCCCGCCGGATGAGCTCGACCAGTCAATGGAGGAAAACGCTCCAGTCTCGCGGAAGCTGTCTCGCAAGGATTCAAAAACCAGCTCTGCAAGATCGTTATGGCATAGGAAATCCACAAAGAAGCGAACTGAGTCGCCCACTGCCACTGCCACTCAGGTAAAGCACCTTTCCTCCTTGGCCAGCACGCACTCCCTCCTCCCAATGGATCCAAACGACGACAACGACGGCCCCCACAGCTCCCAGGAAAACGTCGCCCCCTCCCTGCTCTCTCGCTCCATCATCCCAGATCCCTTGGGCGAGCTCCCCGCTTGGTTCAAGAAGGAGAGCGAGATGGTCGCCGCCAACATCTCCACCTTCAGAGTCAAGTATCCTCTTCACAATCCAAACGGCCCCCGTTGGTACAGGAATCACCACTTGCTCCCGCCTACCTCCCTCAACCGTCCACCCTCGCTTTTCTCCCCTTCCTTTCCCCCCATGGCAGCGTCTGTACATAGTATACAGGATCGTTCTGAAGATTCAACGCGGCTTCCTGGTCCCAGCCGCACCCCCTCGAGCACCCCCTTACCCACGCCGAGCTCGTCCCAAGTACGCATCCCCGATCCCAGTGCCAAGCCGCGCAGTCGCAAGACCTCCCAGGACAACGTCGATTTAATGGATGTTAGTGATCCCTGGGGCACGCACTGGCATCACCAATCACCGTATGACGCGGGCAGCAGCGTCAGTCCTGTATCTGCTGATTCTCCCGAGGTCATCCATTATTCTCGCTTTCTTTACTTTGAACTGACCTACACGAAACAGGGTATACCACGCACTCGTTCCCGCCTATCCAGTATGAATACGGGTCAAACCCGTCGAAAGACCGTCACTCCTTCGCCCCTCTCTCAGTCAACGTCTGCACTCCACGTCCAAGCACCAGAACCAACTCATGTCACGCGTAAGCTAAGCAAGCGTCGTAAAAACGCATTGGCTGGACTTTTTGGCACACAAGAGAAAGACACACCAGAGGCACCAGAGACATCTGCCCCCAGGGATTCTTTGTCCAGCTTACCGAAGCGCTCGTCGACTGTCCCGAATGGTGCTCTTCACATCAATTTTGGTGGATCGAAGCGTCATTCCGCCCTCTCACCAATGTCCGTCTCTGCAAATGGTTCCACAGCAGCCTTGTCAAGCCATTCATCAAAGCAGGATAAACGACAGAGCGTCCTGGGGCGATTGGTGAGGAAGTTTAGTGTCTTGCGAAGGTCTAGTCAAGATCCCGGGACTAGCGTCAACGAATGGTCCGAGAATACTTCCGGTGGAGCTGCACTATCAGCTGTGGACGAACAATCACTGCGTCGCTCGCTCATCTCGCAGAGACAACCGTCTCCGGAGAAGCCAGTAACAGAAAAGAAGGTTTCAGGTCCATCTAAGCGTATTCCTCCTCCACGGATAGACTTGGATATGGAGCCACAAGGTGGCAAAGGCCCATCAATAGAAGTTGAGCGGGAGAACAGCGACCGTACTTCATCGATTTCCTATGATGTGCCATTCTCGCCGCTGGGGAAATTGATGATTGCAAACCCAGACGCCCCATGTTCCAGAGATACCACTCCTGACAGGATGAACAATGCATTGCCACCAGAAACTCCCAGGGTGCCTCCACCTGATCCCAAGTATCCGACTCAGGATGTACCAGCTGCACATCGCCCTCATCCAGCCGACCGGCAGCAAGTTGCTAAGCCCTCTTTTGTGCCTTCCTCAGCTGGCAGGTCGTCCCCCATCCCAGGTCTTCTGAGCCCCATTTCCATCGCTGTCCCTGCTGTCACCCTTCCTCAAGTGTCGCAATTCAATGCTACGACGCATTCCCCCACTCCACCTACATCGATGTCGACGTCCCCTAGACTCCACCCATCCGCCAGTGCCCCAATTCAAGTATCCATGCCGGCACACACCATTGGGGATGTTTCATCACGGTCATCGTCATCACCAATCAAGGAGACACCACGTCCTATACCCCCTCACTTGGTCTTTCCCGCTGCTGACGACTCTCCACTATCCAGGGCGTCAGTCCTCGCCAATCCCCCAACTCCTTATAATACCGACGAGCCACATTCCGAGCTACCAGTCTTTGAGAGTGTCCCAACGGGCCGTTCTGGTAATACTAGACAATCGCAAGATGTCTTATTCCCAAAACAAGTCCCGCCTACTAAGGAAGCGGATGACCACCAAGTAGACAGCGAAGTTCGGCTTACCAAGTCTAATTCGACGACGAGTAGGAAAACAGAGACTTACAAGCTTATGAGGACCCATTCGGATAAGATGTCGTCATCATCGGAGGCGGCATTTCAGGCTGAGGGTGATCCATGGTTGGTTGTCAACTCGGTTGAAGTCCCCCGTCGTCGAAGGACGAAGGAGAGAGCGGAAAGAACAGAGAGGATCGAGAAGCGTTCTTCCAGAACATCCCGTGAGAGGGAGGGCGAGAGGGAACGTGATAAGGAGCGAGTGAGAGATCGCGAGAGGGACAGGGAAAGGGAAAGGGAAAGAGAGCGGGATAGGGAAAGAGAGCGGGACAGGGACAGGGACAGGAACAGGGATAGGGTGCGGGGAAGGGACGAAGAGCGTGAGCGCAGGAGAAGGCAGGAGAAGGCAGCTCGACAGGATGAAGACCAACGCCGAACCACTAGCCATGCAAGGGTAAAGTCACCACCGGTCGACAACACAGACTCTGGTTCATTCTCAGGGCGGCCTGGACGGGCTCGTAGTCTCGATACCCCCCAACGACCAACTCTAGTTCAGCCTCTGATATTCACCCTGCAAGACGAGCCTCCACGCTCCCGTAAGAGCGACGATCGGCCGCGGGATTCCGTCCTTCAGGGTCACCCCAAGACCGCACGCCCTGGGCCGAGTCCAATCGTGACGGTTGCACGTGTTGATCGCCTGCCATCCATGTCCGCTCGGCCAACATCCGAGTTGACTTCGGCAGCTGATATGAATGCTCTCAAAGCTCGTGAGGCTTGGGAGATGGATCGGCTATGGAAGGGGAGGAGCATGGTTCAAGGTCAGCCGGAGACCAGCATGATCGCCTCACCTTTCAGTGTCGAGTCCAAGGCTATCAATAACGAAACAGCGAGAGATGCCTTCTCAGTCCAAAGTTTCGCCCACGGATCCAGTCACACGTCATACGTCGTGCAACCGTTACAGGCCCACCCTATACCAGCCAGCGTGTTTTATGCTAACATGCCATCTGCGCCTCCGCCAATCATATATGCTGCTACCTCTCCATATGGGCAACCACATCCTTCATCTTCGAGGGACTACACCACATCCAGATCACCACCAATCTCTTTACCATTTCCCACCAAGGACTCTTCGCTGGACCCACCAACTCACATCAACCCTCTACCTGCTCCTCCGCGCGAATCGAGTTATCAACCTGCCCAGTTGCCAGGCCTGGCAGATAGAAGCAGTGGATCTGCTTCAGAATACTGGGCGCAGTACACTAACATGCCGTCACACTCATGATATACCCACTTCAATTTCACATTCGCATGATGCATTGCACCATTTTCGTTTCACACTCACTTAGATTCACGTACACTCACGATATTCCATATTTTTCCTTCATCCCGGTGTTGTTCTTTTCCTTGGGCGTTGCTTGCATCGTTATCGTTGTTCCCTTGTTCTTCTCCCTTCACTTATTACCTTGACTCTGGACCTCTACCATGTAATAGCTTCACTCCAAATTTTAACGAGAGCGATAGCATAATCAGATGAATATCCACACTGGTAGTACAGCAACGAAGTTTCGTTTACTAACCGCCTAATGTGGGTGATCTTAAACCCCCCCCCC
>JBBPLK010000007.1:336419-352830 GCA_038089735.1 Exsudoporus frostii
TTTCCCTAGCGAAACTGGTGCAAAGCTTACCGATATGTATGCACCTGGAAAAGTTATCAAAGTGCGCATCATCTCTGTGCATGCGGAAGCACAACAAATTGTGGCCAGCATCCGACAAGCCACATCCTCGTTCACTTCAAGTGTGACAGACATATCTAGTGTTCTCATAGGGGATGTGGTCGAGGGTGTCGTTACTCAGGTGCACAAGTTAAATGTCGTGCTTTCGCTGAAGTCATCCGATGTCCGCGCGCTCATTTCATTCTCGGGCTTGGCACGCCACTGGAACACAACCCTGCCAGAGCTCAAGACGTCTGTGAAACCAGGTGCTTCTATTGCCTCATTGGTCGTGGTATCTCGCAACCCCGAGAAAGGTTTCGTTGTCGTCACAGGGCATTCGAAAAGTGATCGACTAAAGAAAACCTCACTGTCTATGGACAACGTCACCATTGGACAGATTGTCGGTGGGCGAGTGACAAAATACACGCGTTACGGTGCTCATATCAAGCTCACCACCCGGATCACCGGCTCTCTACATCCAACTGACACTTCGGATGACTACGAAATCGGCAATCCGTTCCCTGCTGTAGATTCTATCCTGAGAGCTGCAGTGGTGGGTATTGACAAATCGAGCAACCACTTATCCCTTTCCACGCGCGCCTCGAGGCTCTCACCAAAAGATGCCAAAAAGCCAGTGGACCGCGAAATAAACAGCATCGATGATCTCAAGGTTGGAGACACTGTGAGGGGTTTCATCAAGAGTGTCGCAGAACATGGGCTATTCGTGATGCTTGGGAGAGGCATTGATGCTCGGGTTCAAATCAAGGAACTCTTTGATGAAGTATGACTTGATTATTTCTCAACAGTTCAAGTGCTGAAAACAGTTCACAGTACATAAAGGATTGGAAGGGTCGGTTCGTTGTGAACCAATTAGTCAGGGGTCGAATCTTGAAGTATGTGAGTTTGTCGACATATCGAGTCGAACTCACTGACAGTGTGCTAGCGTTGATACTGCGAATAAAAAGGTCGAAATAACTTTCCGTTCGGGTGACTTGACACGTGCGCCACCCAACTCACTGACTCTCAGCGATCTTCGAGAGGGTCAGAAGGTTGGCGGTCGAATCAAGCGCATCGAACAATACGGCATCTTCATTGAGATTGAGGGCTCAAAGATTAGTGGTCTATGTCACAAATCTCAGGCAAGTTACCAGTTTACCGTTCCGCCATCCCCGCTAACTCTTCCGTCAGATCTCGGATAACAAGGATGCAGACGTCACGATCGCCCTCCGCATGTTTCGTGAAGGCGATCGCGTGAGAGCCTTCATTATTTCTCGCGATCTCGAGAAGAAACAGCTCTCGCTGGGCTTGAAGCCTTCTTACTTTACTGGCGACGAGGATGAGGTAGAATCAAGTTCTGAACATCTCCAGGATAATGAGCTTGATGTCACGAACAATATTAAGACGCACGACGCGCTCGATGAAAGTGGCCTTGATGAAGAACATTCGTTTGATTCTGGTTTAGACGAAAAGGAGCGACTCGGAGTTGGCGACTCGGATGGGTATGACGATGATGACGAAGGCGAAGACGACATTACCATGCAAGCTGACGTCGCACCGACCGACCCTATCAATGGCCCAAAACCGCGGGAGCGTCAATATGCGGATGTTCCCTCCCTCAAGGTTGACGGTTTCCAGTGGTTTGTAAACGACACAAGACCCTATGAGGAGTCCGAACTCCAATCGGAATCCTCGGATCAAAGTGACAGTGAGGAAAACGTAGCAGAGAAAAAGAAGCGGAAAAGGCGCAAGGAAATAGAGATGGATGTCACCGCGGATATGCAGACGAAACTACCTGATTCGAACGCCGACTTCGAACGAATGCTTCTAGGGTCCCCTAATTCCTCTTATCTTTGGATCCAGTATATGTCCTTCCAGCTGCAACTCTCAGAGATCGACAAGGCACGAGCCATTGGAAAACGTGCCATTCAAACCATTCATTTCCGAGAGGAACAGGAGAAACTCAACGTCTGGATAGCACTGCTTAATTTGGAGAACGCATACGGCACAGATTTCACTATGGAAGTTGTCTTCAAGGACGCGGTGCGACATAATGACTCCAAGACGATTCATCTGCGCCTCGCAGCCATTTTTGATGAAAGTCAGAAACACGAGGTACGCCGAAATGCATCGCTGTCGGAACCTGCGTCCTGAACATTTGACAGAAAGCAGAAGAACAATATAAGCGAACATGCAAAAAGTTTGGACAAAGTTCAAAGGCTTGGACGTTGTTCTGCGAACATTACCTTCGACGCGGGCTAGTAGAAGATGCACGCAAACTCCTGTCGCGCTCTCTGCAAAGTCTTGAGAAACGGAAACGTAAGTGGAATTTTCGTATGTGTGCTTAATGAACACTCTACTTGCCAGACCTCAAAACGATATCCAAGTTTGCGCAGCTAGAGTACAAGCTTGGCGAAGCTGAACGAGGGAGGACAATTTTCGAAGGCATTGTGGATTCACATCCCAAACGGTGGGATATTTGGTCTGTCTACATGGACATGGAGGCCGGGAAAGGAGACATTCAACATTTACGGTAAGTTCTAGCATGTCGTCCGTATAGTGACATTTAATTGTGTCGCAGGAACCTGTTCCATCACGTCCTTGCGATCAAGATGACGAGCCACAAGGCGAAGTACATACTCGTATCTGTGTATGGGTGTCCCACTCACTTATTGCCACAGGGCATTCTTCAAGAAATGGTTAGATC
Source organism: Exsudoporus frostii (assembly GCA_038089735.1). Classification (NCBI taxonomy): domain Eukaryota; kingdom Fungi; phylum Basidiomycota; class Agaricomycetes; order Boletales; family Boletaceae; genus Exsudoporus; species Exsudoporus frostii. The sequence goes on from JBBPLK010000007.1 coordinate 339,181, forward strand.
TGGAGCGCAAGTCAGGTGACGAAGAGGGTGCTACGGTTGTGAAGCAGAAGGCGATCGAATGGACCCAGATGGCTGCAGTGACCTCTTAAAATAGCATCACAACCTTGTACTCATACGGGAATATATCTATATCTGTCTGGGTCAAGAAGATGGAACGAAGTGAGGAGAAAGAGAATTATTGTATTCAACTTTGCAAATCCAAACGAGTGTAAGTATTGGGAAAGCAATCAAGACAATAATGGTATGAAACGTAAATATGCAAGAAACATCGGCGACAAAACCACTAGCAAGTGTTATGACCGTGAGCCCGCTCGAGCGTGTCCGAGAGGCGACGATTCGAAATCGCTCATCGGCCGACGCGTACTCATCGAACTGGCAAGTTGCCGTTGCCAATCATCCAACTCGTTGGAGAGGTGTTCGAAGTTCTCTGAGCTGGACATACTCGACGGACGGTTGAACGAAGGTTGATCGACCTCTAGAAGAAGATGTATCTTGTGGGAAAGCTGCTCATTCTCCCGTTTCAGGCTGGTGTTCTCTTGGGTGAGCTGTTCAACAGCTGTCTCATCCGAACCTTTCCGGTAGATGGCCAACGTGGCATTAAGCCTCTCAATCTCGTGTTCGAGTTCCTCCACTCGCGAGTATCGGTCGTCCGACTCTCGTTGAGAGACTATCAGGTTTTCTCTCACCAAAGCCAAGTCCTTCTCAAGCGCTTCGATACGTTGGCGTAAGTCCGTGTTCTCGTTTGTTAGCCGCTGAGATTGCTTTTGTGCCTCGATGAGCTGGGAGCGGAGAAGATCGTGACTGTCATCAGAAGGCGTGCTACTGCCGTTGGCACGTGTTCGTGATCCAGGTTCAGTGCTCGAGCGCCCACGTGTAGTGTCAAGCTCCGCCTGAAGAGCAGAATTCGCTGTCTTCTGCTTCGTCAACTCGTCCTTCATCCTCCGCATCATCTTTTCGGTGCCTCTGCATGGATGAATCGACATAAGAGAACGTTCAATGCATATTATATCATAGCTCACTTCACATAATGGACAGCAAGCTGGTAGTCTTCTTCCATCTGCTGCATCCTCGCTTTATAGCTGCGCTCCGTTTCCTCGAGCTTGCTTTCAGCCTCGAGAGCCCGGGCTTCCGCGGCGGAATCGCTCTCAATGATCGGACTCTGCCTAGGGCGAGAGCGGTCCAATTGTGATGCTAGGGTGGCTACCTGACCCTCAGCATCCTGTTTTCTTCGGAGAGCTTGAGCGAGTTCGCGCTCCGAGATCTCGTGAAGCCGGATACGCTCGTCCAACTGCTTCTCGAGTTCAGCTATCCGGGATGCATCAAGACGGCTCATAGGCTCTTCTGATTCCGGGTTAAGTCCGTTTTCAGCCAGGTAGTTGCGGAGCATCGCCAACCGAACATTTGTATCAGCAGCCTCCTTGAGGGCTTCCCGAAGCTCTTTGTCTTTTTCCGCAAAGTCCTTGCGTAGACGCCCATGTTCTAAGGTAGAATTGGAGAACTGAGCACGAAGCCCAACGACCTGAGAACGCAGGAAAGTTTGCTCAGATTCCGAGTCTCGGACCCTCCGACGCTCTTCTCCAAGTTCGTTTTGCGCTTCCTCCAAACGTTGGGTAATTTCCTTGAGCATCTTTCTGAGCGACACGGCCTCCGCCTCCATCGCCTCGACTTTCTCAGCATACGCACGTGTGTGCCTATCTTCGTCCGCTCGGAGATCACGATGGGAATCCAACAGTTCTCCGAGGCTTCCAGTCGTCAATGCCCGGAAGGCATCAGCTTCCTCGCGTGACTTAGCCCAGGAGTTCTCCACCTCTGCTAGCCGGATCCGGAGAGACTCCACCTCCGATGTGCGGGCCTCAAGCTCGCCTCTAAGCTCTGCAAGCTCAACCTCTATCTGACTGACTTGATCCCGCGCGCGTTGGTGCGCTGCATCGACTTCTTCAGAGCGAGAAGTTTGTGCTTGAAGGGCTGTACGTGCTTGATCCAAGGCGCGGATATGCTGATCGCGGAGTAGAATAAGTTCTTGTATTTGACCCTTAATTTGCTTGTGCTCGGCATCTTTTTGCTCAAGCAAAGACGTTTGAGTAAGTAGGCGATCGGCGTGGTCCCGAACAGCAGTTTCCATACTAATATAAGTAGTCTGGAGTTCAGAGTGTGCGCGGAGGTTGCGATCGCGAGATTCCTCGAGCGCATCTGCACGCTTGTTAGCGTCTCCTGCTCGCGTCTCAGCTTGCTCGAGTAGAGTCGTTTGTAATGACAAAGAATCGCTTAGTTCATCGACTTTGCGGCGCATAGTTGTCTGTTCAGACATAAGGGTAGCGAGATGTCGCTCGAGCTCCGCAATGCGTTCACGCTCTGCGCGAGCGACGTCAGAATGTGTACCGGCCTCGTACGCGGTAAGCTTTGCGCGATAATACGCTGCTTCTTGAATGGCGGCCGATTTCATGCGTTCAGCGTCCGCAATCCGATCTGAGGCCTCCCTTGCTTGATTAGCCAGTGTCGTCTAAGAATTCCGGATCAGCATACGTCACAATGATCCACAACCGTATATTGGAAGATTGATAAAGACAACTTTAGAAAAAAACATTCACCTGTATTTGTGTCTTGAAATGTTTGAAGTTCAAGATCATGTCCGCCATCTTTGTTTGCTCGTCACTGGCCGACCCTCCAAGCTTCCAGTTCTCAGCCTCGAAGAGCTCTTCGTCTACTTGTATAAACCCTGACCGCGAAGCTTTCAAAAGCGCCGTTTTCATCCACGCTTCGCGCTTGCGCAACATTTCTACCTCCATTTCTTTTGCTTTAAAATCCCGAATGAGGTCGGCGGTCACATTGCCTGTGCTGCCAAACTTCTGCGGCGAGTGGCCGTGCGAGTGCGTATAGCTGCTGGTCAAGGGGGTGGAAGAAGGAGAACTCTGATAGAACGCATCCACTGGAGGCTTACTCCTATCGATGATAGGCGAAGGACTGCGAGCAGCAAGGCCCCCATTCATGTTCATAGCCACGCCGGTCATTGTAGATGGCTGTCCCTGTTGTTCATGGCCATCAATGTTGCCTCCCACAGGTGACATCGCCCTGCCGGCAATCCCAAACGAAGTGGGGCTCCTCGCGCGCTGCGCTTGCGTCTGTGGATCTGTCGGAGTCGGCGCTCGTTCCGTTGCTCCCGTTCCCGTTGACATGGCATTCGCACTCTCGGAAGTAACGCATGTGTCTGTAGTATGCCCATCGTCGGTTCCGAGGGTTTCCTCTTCGTCTCGTCTCGGGCGCACTGGGGCTTTGACCTTTATATTCGTACCCGGGGTCGACATGCTCACGAGACTCTGTGTTGGTGTGGGTGCAGTCATGCCATTTGGTGTCCTTGTACCTGGACGAGTTCCGGGTGGGGACATTGCACGGCGAAGATCTTCTGTGTCAGAATGAGGACCCGAGGGGGACATTGCACGAGTCCCATTCAGCGTGGGTGGCGGTGCAGGCTGGCTACCTGATGGAGAGGGCGTCGTAGATGATTTACGAGCCAAGTTAGTCGTACTTCCGTTCGGATTGTGTGGCGCCACCTTGTTGGATTCGGGGTACTTGATATGCTCTAGGAAAACAGACGAAAGTCAATAGGTCACGCGGAACAATATTATGTGAAGATAGACAAACTGGTATCAAGAACATGGATTATACCATGATCATCTCCTCTTGAAGGCGTGAACGACTCTCCACCGAGCACGAATACTCTACTTCCCATTGACGCCATTGCATGACCAGACCTTGCACTTGGTGCAGGACCCATGTTCTGAAACATATACCATCGCTGGTCTGCGTAAGCATGATCAGCCTCCACTACGTCAAAGATAACAGGACCACAGCCGCCGACGCTCATCACATCGCTGGAATGACGTCTGCCAATAAAAGATCACCCACTGGACAGTTTAAAGGCGGCCAGATCTCCCAGATCCTTGCCATCGACGCCCCTGCCTCCAAAGATGTAGATGACATCGTCCACCACAGCTGCTGCGTGTCCCTCTCGCGGAGAAGGGATGAAACCAATACATTGAAGTTCTGTCCATCTGCGCGTGTTGACATCATACGCCCATGTGTCATTGTAATGGTATTGACCGTCGGTGCCCCCAAAGCTAGCATGACATGGAATCAATGATAGCCGTAAGGTTTCAGGAAGAAACGTACACGATGATGCGATCCCCATACGTCACACAAATATGACCGGTCCGTTGAGCTGGTCGATCAGCGGCTGTGGGCTGACACAATTCCCACTGAGTTTGAGTCCTCACTTGGCACAAGAAACCGCATTTTAGTGCAATGTATAGATTCCACGAGGCACGCAAGAGGTGTGACGACGAGATTGTGTGATCAGGTCTATCAGAAGAAAAATGAAGACAAACAACTTACATGTGTTGAGATCGAAAGACCAGAGGTCGTTCAAGAATTCTCCATCCACCTGACCACCGAAGACGAAAAACTTGGTTCCAACCATGGTCACGGCATGACCATATCGTCCTGATGGTGAGGGCCCGTACATGGATACTTTTGTCCATTCCTTCGATACTGTCCAAGTGAGGGACACGGAGAAGTTAGCGAAACACAATACGTTTTCGGAGGACTGTGGGCAAAACAATTCGGAATCACTCACCAAGATTAAGGAGATAAAGGCCATCATCTTGCTTCTCAGTTGGGTCAGACATTGGATCCGTCTTAGTATCACCACCCCAGACAATTAATACACTGCTGACGATGGCACTAGCATGGCCAATTCGGGGAGAAGGTATCTCTCCTGCGGTCTGTACGAGGGTTGCACTCAGATCTCTAGTCGAGAAGAGGTATAAATCATTGCGAGCTGCTTCGCGGACAAGACCACCAAAGAGGTAGAGCTCTCCGTTAGCAGTAGCTGTTGCAGGAAGCGCGTGGCCGTAACGGGGAAACGGAGGAGGAGAAGGAGAGGTTGGAGGTACTACGCCAGGTTTTGGAATGACAAGGGGAGGCGGGAGTAGGAGGCGGCGAGCGGACCAAGGGTATGCAGGACGCTGTTGAGGTTGTTGCTGGGGTTGCTGTTGAAGCTGCGGCGGTGAAGTTTGCGAAGGAGGAGCAGGATTTGTGACTGGGCCACGACTTTGTTGCTGACGTGGCTGCTGAGACTGAGGACCGTTCTGTGCAGATGTACTTGGGGCATACAGGGATTTGACAAGAACAGTTGGGTGAACAGGTATAAACGAGAAGAAAGAAACTCACACATCACTCGACTGCTGTGGAGCCTCCTTTGGAGCCAGCTGAGCGAGAGCCTGAGACGGAGTCTGGGCAATGGTGACATTTGACGCAGCAAGCTGGGATGCACTGGGGTGCTTCTTCCTGGAGAAGAAGGACATTCTCCTTGCTCTGTTCCCGAGGATGGACGGTATGGCTGGCGAGGTTTCGAAAAAAGTAGTTTGTACTGTTTATTGTATGAAAAGATGCAGTTGTACGGGTGTAAGGGAAGGGCGAGCCAGCGTTTTGAAGGAAAAGGGATGAACGAAAGAAAGTGCTTGATGGAGAGTTGTGAAGACGGAAGAGATTAGGCGCGGCAGCTGTCAATTGTGTGAACACCTTGAAAATGCTGGTGTCGGGGGCCATGTCCAAGCGAGTTGTTCATTCCATCCTTTAGGCCATTTAATATACACATTGTTCTTTTTATTAACACTGCGCCCGTTCCACGCTGCTCGCCGTCTCTGCCATCGTGCGCGGTTATGCGGCCATCGGGGGCACTGTTTCCTTCGCAACCTTCTCCGCCTCTCACGCGCTTCCCACATCAGGATTCAGCACGTGACCACCTACTTATCGACGCGACGCGACTGCACTTGATGCTCGTCGTCGTCCACGATGAGGACGCCCCAAATTCTCGATGTCCTCACGCAGCCAGTCCCATCTGCCCCTTCCTTGCCCCCCTCCATCCCCAACTCGTCACCCGATGTATGCGCCAGCCTCCTGACCACCACCCTGGATGGTCGCACCGAAGGTTCCTCTCCCCTCTTCGTTTCTGCGTCGTTCCTCACCGCTAATTTCCAAGCGCTTGTGCTGAGCGTCGGAAATCCAATTACCATTGGCAGAAATCCAAAGCTCTGGTTTGCATCCACAATCCTTTCTCGTTCATCTACCGACCATCACAAACAGCTCCTATGTCATCCCCGACATTGTCGTTTCTAGCCTCCATTGCAAGATATATGCGCAAGTACAGATCTCTTATTTTTTTTTCTCCACCGCTCACCTCTATTATTCAGTGTTCGCTCCGGTGCGGGGGGGATTATCATATCGTGCCAGGTAATTGTCGCTTCCGTGCCCTCGGCGTGTCCTATCCATACTCTCTAGGACTTGTCTACCAATGGTGTAGTGATAAACGAACACAAAATCCGCAAAACATCCTCTATCCTCATGCATGGAGATACCCTCAAGATCCCAGCCTCACAAGGTAGGTCACCTACCACTATCTTTCCGCTGCTAAACCCAACATTTTTCTATCCAGCATTTCAATGCGTCTTGAATTCAAGACATCTACCTGCTACGCGACAACATACCGTCCCCTCTCAACACCACGCTTTCAAAGTATGCCATGACAGAGAGACTCGAACCTCCCTCATCATTTATCCAGGATTTGGGTCGGTATCGTATCACCTCGCACTGTCTTGGGACAGGCAGCTACGCATCCGTCCATCTTGCTCTCGATACGTCTGCACACCGTCAGGTAGCATGCAAGATCATCCGCAGAAAGGGAGGCAACGATCTAAAAAAAGAGATGAAGGAGGCTACTCTTTTGACATCTCTCCATCACGTACGCGTTCCCACTTTCTTCACAATACTACACCGTTTAATCCAATTCCAGCCAAACATTAACAGAGTTTATGCTTTCGATTATGATTCACAATTTTTCTACATCATGCTTCAGCTGTCAACGGGCGGTGATCTGTTCACCTACATTACAAATCATCCGCGGCGCAGATTATGCGAAGGTGAAGCAAAATATATAACATTCCAGATGCTCAAGGGGCTGCAATATTTGCATGATAAAATGATTTCGCATCGCGGTAAGCCTGCTCTAACAACCAGTCCTTTCCTGTGGCGCCACCATTTCCGCACTGCTGGTGATGGTACACAGGCTTCAAAATATTGACGCATCCCAATCGCAGATTTGAAGGTCAATAATTCTTTTCATTTCCATGTACCACATACCAATATTACTGACGACCTCCTCATTTCCTTATTTCCAATCGATGTTTGGTTTCCTCTCTCCCTTTTACCTCCGTTCTTCATACATGTTCACCTTCCCCCTGACTTAGCCCGAGAACATTCTTTTGCATTCTCCTGGTCCTTACCCCCGCATCCAGATTGCTGACTTTGGTCTTGCCCGTCCGAGAGCCTATGAAGAAACCCTCCATGTTTGCGGTACTATCTCATACCTCCCTCCAGAAGGTGTACGCGCGTTGGAAAACAAAAACTTGGGCTACGTGGGAATGCCAGCGGATTGCTGGAGTGCAGGGATCGTCATCTTTGCAATGCTAACGTAAGCCACTTTTCCTTTTGTTTGAAAACAATACCTTGCATGGGAGTTACCCTGCTGACTTTTGATCTCCCTTGACGCCTTCCTGGAGCTGATGCGTGAATTATGACCTTGTAGGGGCAGTCATCCGTTTGACTATGGCGACCCGAGGGACATGCGCGACGACGATATCGTTTCGAATACACAGGATAGCAAAATCAAAGATAGCGGAGATGTTATGGGATTCTCGCAGCACTCTTACATTCAAGATGAACTAACGAAACAACGCATCCTTGATGGAACAGTCTATTTTTGCGAATCTGTTTGGGCTTCGTTAAGAAACGGTACGTGTAGTGCATGTGCCTTAGTCCTGTCTGCATGGCAACAGGCAATCCTTCTGCCTTGTAACCGATTTGTACATCAATGCGTACTCTCTTTCTAGTGCTGACCTTGACCCACACCATTACCACAGCGAAAAATCTGGTGATCCACCTCCTCATACCTGATCCAAAAAAACGAGCCACAGTGTACGTAGCTCTCAAGAGCTTCTGGATCACCTCAGACCTCGCAGACCTCGAGCGGGCGTACCGTGAACGAATTCGCTCAATCGCCTCATGACATCAACCTGTTTACCACGCTTTTCCTCGTGCTCTGGATTCTCCGACTTCGATTTTTGTTCTCGTTGTGGCCGGTGAAGTATATTCATTTCCGATGATGCATGCGTTGCTTCACACCACTCCCTAGCCTTTCACCTCGCTTTGTACTGTAAGTAGCAGCCTGATGCCTAATTAGATTGTGTCTTTGACTCTCGAGTATCATGCATCAACCTTATTCCATACAACAATCTGTGAGGTTTACTACTACTTCACTGGTAACTATGCTTTCAAGAAGTTGGCATGGACTGTTAACGATGACTTGTCAAGTCACACTCCCGCATACTAACGAAATACTTACAATGAATGTGATCTGATGCAAATGACGAGATCTACATGTTGTTAATTCAATAATCCGCGAGATGGCAGAAAATACGCACAAAGTAGTAGCTATGATCGTATCCTTCATGACACCTCACCCGAACCTGAACTTCGTCGTGTCCGGCATCGCGTGCAGCCTTGAGAAATGCCTCAGGGTGGAGTTGGTGGAGGAAATTATCTGCAGTTCCCTGGAAGCACCGTCAGCATATCAATGCGCTCGTCCGCAAAGGGTACAGAAAAGATGCACACATAGTCAATGAGGACATTGATCGCTCCCTTCACCCTTCCCACAAGGACACTCGCATCATAGTTCGTCTTGCCTTCTTCCACTCCATCCACGAGGTACCCCCTGAATGCCTTTTGGCCCCATGGGACAGCGGATGGCTCACAAATAGGGGAGAAAGCGGAGCACGAACGGTACTGCTTTGTGCCTTCGATCAAGGAGTTGAGATAGATGGTAAGTGCGCCATGACCACCCATAGAGTGACCAAAGATGGACTGGCGAGAAAAGTCCTGACGGCAACTCTCGTGAGTCATTGAATCAATCGGAAGTGAGACAGACGATATACGATAGGAATTCCTGAAGCCTCTATGACCTCTGGAAGTTCTTTCGTGACGTGGTCTAGCATGTTGTAATGCTTCGCCCACTTGGATCTGGTGGCATTTAGGTAGAATCCTGCGCCTGTTGTGGCATGGCCTAATCAACGAACCTGAGATCCCTTGACATGATCATCGGACTTACCGACTCCAAAATCCCAAGAGGTGGCTTCATCCTCTATTCCAGCCCCCCGAGGAGATGTGTCAGGAAAGAGGATAGCGATACCTTCTGTTGCTGCATCACGCATGAATCCACCCTTCTGCGCACTATAGAAGATTAGAAACAATTCGCATGTCACGAATATGTGTTCGTCGACAGCCGGAGATCAAGAACAAGGCTCACCCATTGTCTTCTGTGCATGTCAGGCCAGCCAGGTAAATCAGGATGGGCACCTTCCCATGGGCTGCATTTGCGGGGAGGAAAATGTTGAACTGGGCATCTAGGTCACCAAGGACAACGGACTACAATTGATGATGCATCATGCAGTATACAAGTACAGTCCAGATACAGGTTAGCGATCGATTTGGAATGCTGTAGCAGCTCACCTTGAACTTGTACTTTGTCAGTGTCCCCTCGTAATGCTTGTTTGAAGATACTTTCTCGAGTGTGATCGCCATTCGATATGATTTCGAGACAGTTATCCGAAGGAGTGGGACTGGTGCACAGCAAGCTAAATGCTTCCTATCGGTTTCTCTCACTGTGCGACACTAGAATAAGAATATCATCAATCCTGGACCGCTTATGTCCGGCAGATATTAGTCCCAGCATAATCGTTCACCGGTCCGGTTATTAATGGTCGCTCTAAGGTAGTAGCTATTACGTTGACCGATGGGTGGACGACTGACTGTGTCATAGGCGTGGCAACGACGGACAAGATGCCTTTCGTGACCTTGCTGGAGGAGGGAGAGCTGACAGACTTGCATCCTCACGCTCAGCCGTCCGCCTGACCTGCACAGACTCTGGGACAGAGTCAAACACGATGCATTCTTGCTCGACGTCTTTTTGGCTGTCTCCTCGCAATACCAGGGGGCCTTCACTCTCAGAAGCAACGGGAGCGCGTCGCCGTCCTTGCACCTCCAATACCTCCACTCTCTCCTCGGGACAAGAACTCGAGGGACTGGATCGAGAAGATGGAGGTGAAGCCGTTGACCGTAGTATTTCCTCCATCCTCCATCGTTCCTTATCCGAGGCAGTGCGCCGTATAGTATCCGCGCTACCCGCATTGTCGGATGCAGGTTCCTCAGTTCTCGTGAGCATTCCCATTGTTCTTGTCTTCCTCTCTTCCCTGCCTTCCCAGCCAACCCATCGCCCGTCAACAATGTATCCTTCCTCCTCTTCCACGCCTGCCAACAAATCTGCGACACCTCCGTAAAACCTTTCCGCGCTAAATCCTACGTCTTTCCCCCGAATAAAAGCGTGCATGTCTTTGAAACCTGATTATCGAGTTGAAAATCAACGCGTTAATCGAGAGACGAGTCACCGAGAAGGAGATGACACCTACCTGCAAGGCTGGTAAGATTGCCTGCAAGCCCACCTGTCCAACCCACCAAATCGAGGTGGTTCACGTTGCGCAGCGTACCAAGATACGTGCCCCACTGTGCTGACTGTACGGATACCAAGCCATCGTTCGGTCCTTCTTGCGTTGCTATGATGGACTGGGGATACCTACGAGGGATAATAAGTCATATCCGTGTCTTTCCAAAGCGGCGTTGGGCTAAACTCACTTCCAAGTATCGATTAATCCAGGTTCATACTCTGCGCCCCAGCTAAAGTACCGCACACCTTCTACATCCGGAGTGTTGTCATTAAATTCCTTCATTGCCTCCCTGGTGAGACACTCGAATGCCTTGCCATTGCCGCCACCATTTGGGAGAAACTCAAGGAGAGCAAGGACTGCTGGAAGGTGAGTAGAGGCAAGGGAAAGGAAGTGGGAAGCAAAGGAAGAGCCACGATGGGGTGTGGCAATTGTGGTCAAGCTGAGGACGCGGAAGGTGCGTTGGGCGAGGTGGGTAATGAGATAACGACAATCAATGCCACCCTGATGCACGAGTGAGACGATAAAAGGTTGGTGGCGAAAACCGTACCATGCTATGACCTATTAGGTGTACATCTCGACCAGGATATGTTTCCGATATCTTCTTTTCAAGGACCTGTGCACGGTCGATCGGTGAAGAAGTCGCGGGGACACGCGTGATGAGGACCTCGCAGCCATTGGCCTCAAGAACTTCCTTGATTCCCCGCCAATGAGAAACCTGTAGGGGTGCTATAGCAGGCCCAATTGTGACAGAGTCGAAGCCCAGAAGACCGTGGCAGAAAACGAGAGGGGCATTTGGTGCGCGGACTAGGAGATCGAAGTCTGCCAATTACTGAATGATACGCAGCATAAGACGACATACATTTCTTTCCGAGATCACCTTCGAGGAAATCAGATCCGTTCAGTGCACTTGTTAAACGCTCTCTGCCGGTATCAAAGTCTAACGGGAACCACCATCTACGGAGAGAAGGGGAGGGGGGGATTTGTGGGACTGCGGAAGTGTGTATCAAGCGGAGGGTGTCGAGAGACGAGCGCGGAGATGACACGGTGGCAGCACACGAGAGCGAGGGGGAAAGGGTGAGAGTGACAGAGGAGTCCGAAGTGGTCGGGGGGGTTGCAGAAGGAGATGTATATCGGAGACTGGATATCAGAGGTGGTGGTCTCGAGAGGGAATGGGAGGGCGAGGGTGAGGAAGCGAGTCTGGCAGGGGGAGGTGGAGAGGGCAAGATGCTATCAGTAAGGGCCTCATGGAGTGCGTTTAGCATTGGTGAGGGAGGACGGGAAGAGGGCAGGGACGGGGGAGCTGGTGAGGCGGAGGAGGAGCGGGAGTGCGCCTGGGAGGGTGGGCGCGGGCGAGAAGGGAAACGCAGGAGAGGTGCGGTGAGTGATGGCGAAGATGAGTGATGCAGCTGGCGGGGGAGACTGAGCGTCCTCGAGTGGTGGCCGAGCCCAAGACCAACGTTGGCCTTCATGTTGTTCTGCACGGCTTGGAGCGAGTCGAGGCGAATGGAAAACGCGTTGGGCATCGTGCGGGACGGCGACGAGCCCTCCATCAAACGACAATCACGAGCGGAGGTAGTACGCAGTGGCTGTGTACCACTCAGTCAGACAGTCCCTTGAGGATGCTGAACTCGCTATATCGAACCTATCTTCGTCAAGTCAGAGCGCTTCCACATATTTACCTCCGGTGTGCGCCCTCGCCACACCTGCCTACTAGTATCTCATTCCCAGCAGTCATTTTTTCAGAATCAAGGGCGCAGATGACTTCCGTTCGGTACTGAACACCAAGTCAATCGAGCTTCGCAGGAAGAAGCTCAAGAGGGTATCAAAGGTGAGCGTTGTTGTGCTTTTCGCAAGTCCATCCGCGTGATTCGCATCTTGGCGCAGGACTTGCGACGGCTGAAAGCCGCCAATCGAGGAGAATCCACCGCTTTCGATCGCATGCTTGACATAGCTTATGGAAGGGTAGGAAAGCTACGTCAGGAATTGATAGAGGTATGAATGTCGACTCCCACTGTGTCTACTTCCTCGAGCCTCACAATGCCCACTAGCCTTTACTCTCGGATCCGAATGCTCCGCTCCTCCTCTCGACAAACCCACGGAAGGAAAAGATCCGTTCACCTGCTTACTCTCCGGAACTCGTCACTCTCCTCACTTCAGGCATTTCGCGCACCACAAGGGCATTACAAAAGCATCACCTTGTTTCCCCCCCGGGTTTGTCGCGACGTACAACATCGAAGTTTGAAGACACAGTGCTTTTGGGACCACTAAGTAGGCGTCGCGAATACAACATCCGGTGGCGTTTCTTCGAATGCGAATGGAAGAAGGTGTACCCTCCTCTGCAAGTATCGTTGCAACATCCCGCAAATCAGTCTAGCACGCACATTTTCTCAAATCACCCACTCAACTATGGTTTCCAGCATACCACCACCCTTCAGGAGTTGCTTGCGTTAGGGGGATCTCCTTCAAGGCTGCCTGATCTCCCTAGCAAGCAAAAGAGGCTACAACGAGTCCAGGAAACATCTGATACAAATCCGTTTGATGGAACTTTACCAGTTCGGTGGCTTCGACGCCGATATCAAGCGCTTCTGGGCAGGGTCCCGCTTCTGATATCTCGACCCTTGCCACAAGACAACTCCAAACGTACCTATGACGTTCAGCTGGCAGACAACGCGATAACTGCCTCCAGACCACATCCATCTCGACTTCGTATCGTGGATGCAAAAGACGTTTCATGGATAAGTGATGTTCACCTCACAATTCAATCTGGAAAACGTCGCACATAATTCGGCGTGTCACTCTTCGTTTCGCTCGTTTACACACCTACAAGTCCATACACACTCAACTTCAGGGGACTTGTTCCCGGTGATAGTCATAAATAGGATCAGTTAGATACGTCAAGGATTTGATTCAGCATTCTCTAGCTCTAGCCCATGCAGCTCGATGCTATACATGCCATAGTTGCGGTCCGCGGCCCTGGATGCTGCAGAGTCACTGAGGTTCTGATCTACCCCACACTGGAGGTTCAGCATAACCTTAAACT
>JBBPLK010000008.1:0-34927 GCA_038089735.1 Exsudoporus frostii
TACATTGGTGCCCCTGCTTCAAGCGCCGCTGCCGGAACTGGTTATGTGCCCATCGGGAATCTCAGCAACATCGCTGTTCAAATGAGGGAAAGTTTCCCTTCGTTCGGCGGTGTGATGCTATGGGACGCTTCCCAGGCGTATGGTACGTCTGAGAGATGTCTACTATTTCACCGATTTATTTTGGGCGTAGCCAACGATAGATACGATCTGGCGATTAAGCAGGCTTTGAGTGCTACAGGTTCCACTGGATTCACCTACCCGGCTTGTTCAGCCCCTGCGTATGTTTCGGGACAAGCATACACTGCTGGCGAAGAGGCATCATACGAAGGTTATATCTGGGAGGTAGGTGATCTGAATCCTCGTGAAGGGACGGTCCACTCAGAGGCAACACAGGCAGCCTACTGGACCAATGCCGTACCCACTAGTGGTGGCTCCAACGGGTGGAGCGCAAGTACGCCTATCGATCGCTTGCCTTGAAATTGCTCACGTCGGATTGCAGTTAGTGCTTGTGCGGGCTCGTCGACACAGCCAGCAACCACGAGTAGTGCTGCTACTCCGACAACCACTTCCTCGACGGCGGGAACGGCCACGTCGACGAGTAGTTCTACTACTCCGACGACGACCGGTACGGTGACCTGTAGTGGGGTGGCAGCATGGCAGTCAGGTGTTGTATATACTGCTGGTGATGAGGTGACTTACGAGTAGGTGACATCAACTAATGTGCATTTGCCTGCGACTGACTATGTGCAGTGAGTATCTCTGGATCGCAAATTGGTGGACGGAGAATGATACACCGGGAGGTATGCAATTACAATCCGCGGGGAACCTTTCACTACGGGTTTTGACTTTATGTTTTCAGGTGCCGCTGGTGATTGGACGAATGATGGCGCTTGCTAGGCGTCCTCCAACGTTATATATGAACGACATGTAGGGACTTGGTAGTTTAGTTAAGGATTCAAGTGAGTCAGGGCTTTGTATGTGTACAGTACAGAATTTGGGCAATATGCTACTATTACCACTCTACTACTGCTGTCGACAAAAAAAAACACTGGCGTAGCCGGTGCGACTCCACCTCCGTCCGGATCGGACTGTACTAGATGATGTCTGGTGCTCTACAACCGATCTCAGCCTATCCCCTGATCCGAATGGCGGGCTGCTTTCGTGTTGTGGTATTACTTGGTTACTTAAGATAATGGTTGAGCAAAATAGTGCTAGTGATCGAGGATGATAAGGCAGGGAATATCATCTCAAATGCCATGCTGGAGCGCGCTTGAGTTGACAGGAAAATCCGGGGGTTTTTGGTTATCTTGTCGGTCCTTGGGCATTGGAGGCGGAGGCGGACCTGCCAGTCAGATCATATACTCAATCTGAGTTGTGTGCCTGCGCACATGGGAAATCCCTGAGTTATCGCGTAGACAACCACCGATCATGAGGCTGAAGGTTACTACGGTATTTGTCGGGTCTACTAGTCATATCTGCCAGTTCTAATATTACCTTTTGATTGGGGTACGGCCGACTCTGCTATCAATCCCAAGGTCGAATGCAGTGTTCGTGTGGCTTCGCGCTAGCTTCTTGAAAAGTCTTTGTGTTTCCCTTCAGGAAAGAAGATTTTTCCATGGCATGTACGTACGCGACAATTACGACAGGCTGGTCAAAATCGCAAAGGTCCCCACCGCCGATGAACTGTATGTAGTTACATTGACAAGTACGACATTCGACTCGATCCGCAGCACGAGCTCCCAGTGGGCAGGTCTTGCTCGAATAACTGCCAGTCCTCAGGTATCCTCGAAAACCGTGGTCGAGGTTCGTTACGTTGGAAACCAGCGGTATTTTTCCAACGAGGCAATCGACTTCCTTGATAAATTGCTTCGCTATGACCACCAAGAACGTTTGACAGCTCAGGAAGCGCAAGCCCGCCCATACTTTGGTGAAGCTTCACTATTCTTAGTGCTGCGCTGTACTGATTCCCGGGTAGAACCTGTGCGTAATGCGGCCTCTGCTGCCTCTGCAGATGGCGGGAGCGAAAACTATGGAGCATCATCAGCCTGATCCGTGACACTCCCTCCCTTATCTCTGGCCATCAATTGCTGTATTACTCCTTCTATTTTGGCATCTCACCGACGTTCGGGTTGTCCAGTGATGCTCTTCCCCGGAACCTGGCCCGATAAGTGCGATCAAAGTTCAGTGCCCGACACTTGTGCCAGCGGAAGCACATGGGATATACTTTCGTCCCGCGAGGTATTTTTCTTGCCGCCTTGGCCGACCTCATGCTGAGAGGGAGCCTCCGACTGCCTCCTATCGCAGGATTAAACACATGACACAAATTGGATCCCTTTCCATAAGGAATTTAGAGAGATTAGACATTGTCGGATGTCAGACGATCGAGCAAGTATCAGGCACATTTAATTTTTGTAAACCGCAAGCTAACAACCTAGCGCTGTAGCAACTGAGATGGCACCTGAAATGTTGTCCAGGTACTCCCACGATGACGATGATGAAGAGTTCGAACTGCAGGGTATTCCTGCTGCTACTCTCATCCTCAAAGGAGCAGAGGCTCGTGCCTGGGCTGCCCAAAGACGTCAGATACAGTGCGTATACTTATCGCGGATTTAGAGATTCACAGCGCTGGCGTTCTGACGTGCGGTGGTATTAGCCTCTCAGTGCCTTCGTCGGCATATCGGCACGTCTAATCTTACCGATGAATTTACAGATGAACGTCTCCAGATTGCTTGCAGAACGGCAACTGCGTCTGCTTTTTGGTCAGGTGGATGTCGTGTGCACATGGTTTTGTGAGCGTTCGTACGGGCTACAGCGTGCCAATTCCACCGAGTCTTTGCCTGACCTAAAATACCCATGCCAGCGAAACAGAGAAGACGTCCCCGAGTCACGTCGGGCTAGGAATCCTCTGATTGCAGCCACCATACACGCTCACATGGTGAGTGTCAAATTCGAGCGTCAATGTTCCCCCTCGGAGGTATAAGAACTGAAAGGTTATGGCTGAGTCGGAGGAAGACCCTCTCTTTGCGGTCCGACATCATGGCATTCCTTTCCACCTTCACGGTCTTTGCGTCCGTATGCTCATACTTGGGCAAGGTCCTTGCATATGACAACTCTTATTATGACAATGTACGTCCACTCTCATGATTCAGTTCTATACCTTTTACCGATAGTATCCAGGTCGCAGTGTGAGATTGAGTTTTCACTCCCATTAACCATTTCCCGACATCTCGGCGTAGATACTGGGGTCAAGACTCTTACGGTGCAACCAATAGTGATAGTGCATACTATCAACAACCGATATCATTCTATTGCCAGGTGCGTTGTCCTCGCGAGTCTTGTGCCAAGGAACTCATTCTGGGCATCAAAGGACGATACCATAGATGTCCTGCCTGTTGCCTTTGTGGACCAGTTCTTCAGCACCGGTGGAATGCCCCTCCTGAACCTTGCGAATGTACGCGCTACATTGCCCCATCCATAGCTTTATATTGACCGTTTAGCTAGACATGCAACCCGACAGATAATGCCACGTTTCCGGGAACCGATCTTGCCAACTGTTCTGCTTTGGCTGCCGACATCGAATATTGTCAATCTCGAGGCAAGATCGTGACCATTTCTCTGGGAGGTGCAGGCGGTGGCGTCGGCTTCACCGATGATGCGGAGGCACAAACCTTTGCACATACTAGTGAGTCTTTTCGCACCTCATCTAGGCCCGACTGAGGGCATCACTTGTAGTTTGGAATTTGTTTTTGGGTGGGAGTAGTACCACACGACCATTTGGCAGTGCAATATTGGATGGGTAAGTTGCTCAACGCAGCAAGCTTCGGGTTACTCAAACGACGGTTGTAGTGTCGATCTTGATATCGAAAACGGTGGATCCACGGGTTACGCGGCCTTTGTCACGGAAATTCGCTCTCTGGCATCAGGAGCCAGTAAACCGTGAGTTCACTCGAATTTTGATCCGTGGATATAGTGACCAATGGTACACAGGTACTACTTCACAGGTATTCATCTTGCTAGTTGAGAGTATACTCATCCCTTACTCTTCCAAGCTGCACCGCAGTGCCCGTTCCCGGATGCTAATCTCGGTAGCGTGATCGATCAAGTCGAGTTCGATGCAATTTATGTCCAGTTTTGTAAGTAGCAGTCTCCCTTCAGAGCTCGGAGTTGGGCTTAATCCTCGCCAGATGATAATTCATGTGGCCTGCCAAACTACGACATCGTATCGGCAAGTTCATTTTTTGAATCATCAATTGCTTGCCCACTGATCTCTCGAAAAGGACTGGGACTTTGGTGTCTGGTAAGTGCGCATTACAGGGATATTACTTTTCATGGTAATGCAATACTCCCGGGGACATCAGGGACATATGGGCGCAGCAGACCAGCCCAAACCCAAATGTATGTGCGCTATTGAATCCCCGTTCTCGGATTAGATTATGCTGACAAGAATTCACCAGGTGAAAATATACATTGGCGCCCCTGCTTCAAGCACCGCTGCCGGAACTGGTTATGTATCCATCGGGGACCTCAGCAACATCGCTGTTCAAATGAGGAAAAGTTTCCCTTCGTTCGGCGGTGTGATGCTATGGGACGCTTCCCAGGCGTATGGTACGTCTGAGAGATGTCTACTATTCCACCGATTTATTTTGGGCGTAGCCAACAATAGGTACGATGCGGCGATTAAGCAGGCTTTGAGTGCTACAGGTTCCACTGGATTCACCTACCCGGCTTGTTCAGCCGCTGCGTATGTCTCGGGACAAGCATACACTGCTGGCGAAGAGATATCATACGGAGGTTATATCTGGGAGGTAGGTGATCTGAACCCTCGTGAAGGGACGATCCACTCAGAGGCCACACAGGCAGCCTATTGGACCAATGCCGTACCCACTAGTGGTGGCTCCAACGGGTGGAGCGCAAGTACGCCTATCGATCGCTTGCCTTGAATTTGCTCTCATCGGATTGTAGTTAGTGCTTGTGCGGGACCGTCGACACAGCCGACGCCCACTTCCTCAGCCTCGGGCACGACCACGTCGACGAGTAGTTCTACTGCTCCAACAACGACCGGTACGGTGACCTGTAGTGGGGTGGCAGCATGGCAGTCAGGTGTTATATACACTTCTGGTAATGAGGTGACTTACGAGTGGGTGACATCAACTAATGTGTATTTGCCTGCGCCTGACTATGTGCAGTGAGTATCTCTGGACCGCAAAGTGGTGGACGGAGAATAATACACCAGGAGGTATGCAACCACAATCCACAAACCTTTCACTACAAGATTTGACACTATTTTTCAGACACCTCTGGTGTTTGGGCGAATGATGGCGCCTGCTAGGCATCCTCCAACATTGTATATGAACGACATGCAGGGATTTTTGGTGATAATTATTGATTACTTACAAGGTTTCTCAGTGAAAGGGAATGCGGCAGGACAAGTATCTTGGATAAGCAAAGTTCCGCCAGTCACGAGTGTTTTCTTTACGGATTTAGTCTAGTCTAGGGTTCAAGAAGTGAGTCAGGGCTTTGTATGTGTACAGTACAGGATTTAGGCACTGTGCTATTAACACCACCGCTGACGACCAAAAAAACCACTGGCGTCAGCCGTTGCCACTCCATGTCCGTCCGGATCGGACATTACCATGCTGTACTAGATGATGTCTGGTACTCTGCGACCTATCCCTTGATCCGAAGGGCGGGTTGCTTTATAGCCCCCGGCCCCCCGTGATATGGTATCTTTGTGATCGTCAAAAATATAATGGTGGAGCAAAATGGGGGGTATGATAAGGCGGGGAATCTCAAGTGCCATGCTGAGCCAAATCCGGGCGTTCCTGGTTAGCTTTGTCAAGGTCCTTGGTCTTTGGAGGCGGAGGCGGGCCTGGATCATAATCTGGGTTGTGTGCCTGCCAAGGGAAAATCCCTGAGCTATCGCGTAGATGACTACCGATGAGGCTGAAGGAGTAGTATGTGGGTAGTGGAATGGGATCCATTGCTTGGGCCATGTTAAAGAGTCGAGAATAAACAACATATCCGGCGTGCGCGTCATTCGCCGCGTCTGGGAACAGCGATCAAAATGCTGTTGCGCGCCACAGACCGAGTTGAAGACGAGTGAAATGCCCAACTTACATTCTTGCTGAGATATATTCAGATGGCATTCCCAGTCGCTACGCTGTACTCTCCCTTTTAACAAAGTGGCTTGTTCATATGTCTCGACTAATCGAGCCAAGCCGAGCAGATTAGTGTACTTTCCCTTCCATCGCGCATTGTCGACGGTGCGGGCGAGAAGGGAAAGTTCGACACAGTTGCAAACGGATACACGGTAATCGCGGTATAATTTTGCGCAATCATCTGGTAGGATTTGAAGCCACAGGGCTGCGCATCCGAGAGCTGGTTACGTACATTGGATGTTGACACCTGCCTTGATCCAGGACGGCGAGCTGAGTAATTTTGCTAGTTGACTCGGAAATTCTGAGGGAGTGTCAGAGAGAAGTCAGCGCCACAGATGCAGACAAGTACGTGTCATGTGATAGATGTGAAGCAGTATCACGGTATCAGCGGTTGCGAGCTGCACGAGGGCGACGCGGTTCTCTTGCTGGCCCTTGCGGTAATTTGGGCGCCATTCGAGGTCAAAGCCGAGGTGGCCGTGAGGAAGGCGGGCGAGGTGGGCATCTGCCTCGTGGTGGTTTGTGAAGTAGAACAAGGCTGGGCTGGCGGAACGGTCCCACCAGGAGTACTTGGGGAGGAGACGGACTGCGTTGTGCATGGTGGGCGGGGAGTGCGAGCGAGGGATAACTGGGCCATCCAAATAAGGCGCTGTGTGTGCTAAATGCGGAGATCCGGACCAAAATGAATCAATTTCCTGTATTAGACACGGATATAAATAGTGTTTTCGTGCCAAGACCGCTGTGTAACAGGCACTAAATTAGCTCCCAGGGGGACACACAGATACTGCCCTCCTCCGCTCTCACCCCAGCCCGTCGCCCGAGGCCTCCATCCCTCGCGGTCGGCGCGGTCGACGACGGACACGACTGCTGCTGGTGCTGGCGCTGCTGTGGAGGGGCTGCACGTTGGACATCGTGTCATAAAGTCGCAAATATAGAACTGAACTTTTTCGGGTATTCAGCCTCACCTTGGCTTGGCATTCTAATTATACTGCCCTTGGGCTACTCAAAGATAGAACGTTGGACTTGGCTGTCCTACAAAAACTCTGCGCATGGAGAGCATCCCATCCTCAAAGACTCAATGAACTCCTCCTACCCTCCCGCCGACTACTCCCACCTCCCCCCCCATCCGTCCCTCGACCACACGCGGCTCGTCATGTCCACCTGGCACGTCCTCGAACAGGTTAGTATCCCGTTACCTCCTTTTCCATCATCCCCTCACCTTCACTTCCAGCCCCCTCCCCCGAGTCTCAGGGAGATCCTTGGCGCATACAGGTCCAAAGGCGACGGCGACCGTGACATGCTAATCGCCATGTTGAATGCCAAGAGTGCAGAGGACCAGGTTGGTGCCATCCCCTCGACTCTCTCCACCGTGCTCACATATGAACAGCGCATGGCTGCCGTAGCTTCGCTGCACAGGACACTCCTCGACCTGTACACAACCGACGCCAAGATCTCCCCTGCTCCCCTTCAGCACTATCCCCTATCATCACCCCACATCAACAGCCCAAAAGACAAACGGCATACGCTCGAGCTGTCAAACGGACATGAATCCGCTCTCAGGTCCGCGCCTTCCTCGAGGGAGCCACCCCATCATCCACAACCCCCCCGTAAACGACAGCGCTTCTCTCGCTCCCCTGCACTATCTTCACATCCTGATGCTTCAAATCCATCGTCACGTGATCTACCACCGAGCCCTTACTCTTCACGCAGCGATTCTGAAGAGTATTCACCAAGATCCAGAACGTCCATGGCCATCGGGTCACTTCTTTCATCTGGCGCAGGCAGAGACTCTGCCCCAGATGATTCTCAAAATGCGCCAGATGTGTCGCAAACACGCTTTTCCTCGTCCGCAATCGGAGTGTCAGTGTAGTGTTTAACTAGTATTCCCCTGCCTCTCTCATTTATTAGCACGTGTTGTCCTCTGTACTTCTATACATTGCATAGCCATACGCATACATCGTTGCTGTACTTGCATCTGATTCTAATGATACTCGATCCGAGTGTTTGCCTCCCCTGATAGCACCCTGAGAACGTACTATGAAGCAGGGTCGGATCCCTCAGTGAAACACGGTGTAATCGCGCCAAGGACGACAGCTGCATTTTCCACGTACAGGTTTTCTCAGTTCCCACTTGTAAAATCGGACCTCTCAGCGGTAAGGGTAGTGCTGACGTGGAACCAGAATCGCTTGCCGCTCCGCACCTTATTTAGACTTTTAGCCAGGATCGTCAAGCTTCAAAGTTACTCACGGAATGTGTGCATCTGGGTCCTGCTTATCTCCTCGTATGTGAGAACATGTGCTACCCGAGCGGTGGGCGGTGTGCGTTATAAATGTTTTTCTCTTGGATTCCCCCATTGGATACCCGCTAATAACTAATAAGGTGGTCCTGGTAGTCAAGTACACACCGCGAGGAGAAAGAGTGGAATCTTCCCTGCGCACATTCGTTCCGACGGGTCAGCTGATTTGTCACTCCACAAAAATATGGATATGTACTAGTTCATGAGAGGCGTCGACGGGTCAACTGACACGGGACGAAGATAACACACGGAGATGCAACGGCGCCGACGATCGGGTCCGCCTAGGACAACTCCATTAACTGAAGAAATGTCACGTACTTGACGGCCCAGTCATGATCCTAAAAGTCTCCGTCAAACAAGGGATTTGTATACGCGTACCACTGAAAGTATGCGTATGCTCCACGGAGTGATGGATATAGGGTGTTACAGGAAGAAAGCGGCCAAGCCTTTGCGTTTCAAGAGGTAAGAATAGAACAAGTGCTGAGAAGGTGGTTGGATCCTCCTTTGAGCACTCTGAATCCTCGTCGCTGTCTCACCTGTAATAACCGCATGAGGACTAAACGTGTCCCTCTGCGCACGCGTTCGCTACTTTGCCATTGAGCTAAACAATCGACGTAGCTGAATGTTGAACGTTATGTTGGAAGCAGTTTCCTCCGGACGTTGGAGAGTTACATGTGAGATGGTCGTTCCCCCGTCCACGGACCAAAGACAATCAAACAAAACGTTAGAATCAAATCCGTAGGTTGATCACCATTGAGCTCGTCCAATGGGTTGGAAGTTCAAGTTGTTCCGTGGCCAATGATAGAGTCACATGACACAATTCACGGTTGACCCTATAATTGCGGAGCCAAATATCTTCGCTTGTGCTTGACCACGAAAGCTCACAACGATGGCAGAACCCGAAGATGAAGACAACTTCCCCAATGATTATGATGGCCTTGACTTTGATAATATTCCCGGACTCCAAGCACCGACAATCCACACTCCTGACGTCTCCGTTGCCCCCGCCGTTCCCCGAAACGTCGTACCAACCCCCGCGTCGAGTCCGGTGCCATCCACCGGGTCAAATAGTTTTGAAGACATGGATTCCTCTTTCCTTGCCGCCGTAGATGCGCTGGAAGCTCGCGCATTCAACGAAACGTCCCGAGGTGAGAACACCGAAGCTTCAGAGGCACTCAGAAGTTGTCATCACGCGGATCTAGGCTCTGAATCATATTCATGCCCGGAACCCGGTTTGTTTGCTGTGTGTCATGACATGTCCATGGAGTACTAAATAATATACAAAGGTGGTCACCAAATGGATGGTAAACGTGCGTTATTGTTGGAAGTTATTGATGAGCGACTGAATTTGGAAGACTTGAAATCAGCTTTCGACTCTCCCCAAGGTGGTATGTCTTTTCTATCATTGCAAGCACATCTTGTGGCGCTTCGCGCGCATAGACGCTGCTATCTGTGACCATTTCCATGGTATTCATTCATTTGGGATAGAGGGCACAAGAAACCTGCCTCATGATTACGAGTATTCTATGCAATCTCCAGAAGTATCCTCTATGAACAGGAAAGGTAAGAGGAAAGCTGAGCCACGGGAAGATATAGACCTATGTTCCATCCTGGCGGGATACGAAACTGAGCTCACTTGCCCCATGTACGTCTATCTCCTGCAATTTGTTATCTACATTTCTGAGACACTGTTTCCAACAAGCTGTTGTGATTTGCTGTAGGTTGAACACCCTTGGGGATCTGGCTGTACGACCGAAGAACTTACCTCCGAGCACTTAGTGTCGGTGCACAAGTAGCAAACCCATGTGGACATACTTGTTGTGGCGAGTGTGGCTACGGGTGGTTGGCACAGAATGTATGCATTACATCCTTGATACAATGACTTTCATAATCGATGCTTTTTCCAGAAATACGAACCCACCTGTGCTGTATGTCGGTCGATTTTATCCATCCAAAAGCCTCTGCTCCCAAACTTTTCTGTGGACGGTTTCGTGCGGCAACACATTCAGGCGCTAGCAAGAAGTGGACGCCCAGAGTGGCAAGAAAAGGGATATAGAAATATCGAATGGAATAAACGACTAGAGTTGTGCCCATTTATCACACTATACCACTGGTTGATACTCAATGTTTTCAGGTCTTGGAAAAAACAGGCTGCTGGCAGAGCAGCAAAGGAAAAGTTGAAAAATACTTCCCGCTCACGATGGTGTCAACCACACCACTATGAGATCGAAGATCAATCATATGCAGCCCCATGGGTATTTGAAGAGGGCATGGACGATAACGAGGGTGGAATTTTCGCGCATGTCATGCCGCGGCGAAGAACTCGCTCTCGACGTTGAATAATTATCAGCAGACAAGGCATACAACTATGGACGAACAATTCTTCCGCATGCACATTTCCTGCACAAGATGTACCGTATAATGATGTGTCTGGGACAACGTTGTAAGATTGAACCTCATGGTTACTAGGCTTTCGATGCCTTCAATAACCATATTCCTGTTCATCATCACTACCGATATCTCGATTGCTCCGCTTGTCCTTGGGTGCATAGTTGGACATTGACTGGGCTATGATATCATCAAGTATTTCTGGTGGCAGATCGTACTCAGAAGTTCGGACCACAATCGCATACACAGCTGCACAACAATTTCAATCTGGCTGCGAGCAGAAATGAACGTGGCTAAATACCATGTTCGATTTTCTCTAATGACTGGCTAGTGACGACCTGCTTCTTGTGAAGCCCCTTGACTAAAGGCGTAAATCTGTCAAAGTCTTGGTTACTGGTGAGTCGAGGGGAGTGAGTGATGAAGAGGAAACTTATACCGGATTTGCAGTCTCTCACAAAGTTGCACACTTGTACAGCTCGAGCACGTCCACCCTTTCTGGAAAAACCAGAGATGGCGAATCTCATGAGCTCTCCTGTGAGATCGGTCAGGCCAAGTAAATAGTCCTCCTTGGGCAATGGAAAGTACTGAGACGAGAGCATACTGATGAGTGTGGGTACATGAATCAAACAGGCAATGTCGACCCACAGGGACGCCATGGTCGTCTGACAAGGCGGTTTGCACTTGGCTAAAGGTGATCAAGGTGCCATGGCCAAGATAATGAGCGAAGCTCAACGCCTCGATGTATCTGAATGAAGGACATCATTCAGGGGGTAAAAGAGCATGTTGACGGGGTATCTACTCTTGTAGACCTGTGGAGACGGATTGATGATGGCGCCAGAAGTAATCGCCCTGTACTTCCGGCTTGATAGTTGCATATATATCGCGGACCTCGCGAAGCTTCTCGATGCCACGCTTACATGCGTGCTCTGAGTGTGCTCGGATATCTTGCATGTCCTCGTTCATGATACGGTGCAGGAGGAAGATGACCTTTTTCGAGAGATTGGTTGCATCACGAGTTGCCTATGCCCACAACGGATAACGTGGTGATCTTGGTGTACGGTGGGTCGTGTGGATTTACCTTTATGAGCCGTTCCCGTCTGTCGTTGTGATCGTCGAGCTCATGTTGGAATTGAGCGAAGATCGGTTGGAAGGGCATATGGAGGGAGTGACAGAGTGACAGAGGATAGCCGATGTAGCGTGACTGGGGGTGTCGTTCCTGCTGCCTCTGATGGCGTTCGGGCCCAAAGCTGGCTGTCTCATGTGCGGCATTATCGCCGCGGCCGCAGGGGATGCCTTGCAGTCTGCTGGGCCCGCGGACGCGCGACAAGAGATCTTGTGGAGGGACGATAACTTTACAGCGTACCGCGAGCAAGTCCATCCAGTCTCGAGCACGGCGCACGTTATCATAGCCTTCAAGTGGGTCTGTCCTCCGTCCATCTCTTATCACCCTGATGCTTCCACAGTCTCCACGTTCCTTCGTTGTACACGCTGGTACGTATCCGAGGCCATGTCCACGGTGTAGGATATCTCACACTGTTGTCAGTCCTTGAGTGACCTACCCCTCCTTGTCAATGTCAGGGACCTGGCACGACGTCTGCTTGCTTCGTCTTCGAAAGGCCCGTCCCAGCCCTACTCTCGATTCCATATCGGGTTCATAGCACCGCCTTTCAGGGACAACAAAATCCCCGTGTCTGATCACCTCCATGCCCATGCATACATAGCACCCGCCGACCAACTGGGATGGTGGCGAGGTGTCGCCTATGGTCCCCTAGCCTGGTATGCGGTTGACGACTTGATCGCAGAAATCCGGTACGTGATCATTCCTCCAACGATCCCCGTCCGTTGACAAACGATGGGGATCAAGTGAGTCTGTGTCCAACAACCGTGTCAAGTCCGGGTATAAGATGCCCCTATAGACTTGATTCCTCAGGCGGGTACGCGGACCGGAGCAGCAAACGGCCACAAGTTCACCGTTCCCAGTCTGGTTGTTCTAGACAACGAGATATCATCACGGCCGTCAACTCCTTGACCTCCATCTTTCTCGCAATTTCATCTGCCACGGTGTACCGGACCCCACGGCGATCGCTCTCCCGTGTACATATATTATGATTACAATAATACATCGTCTTGCTCTGTTGTATTTCACTCTCTGGTACGTGTCACGACGTCGGTCGTCGGCTCGTCAAGATGTTGTGAAAATGGTATCCAATAACTATACCGATACAGCGCAGCACCCAATTTACAGACTGCCCAAACGAATAGTCAAGTCAATCCAAGGCTGCGTTAAAAGCGGCATCTTGCATCTCTTTTATGGCCTTTTCTCGTATCATCTCCCAAACCATATTGCGCTGGGAGCGAACATCACCCAAGCCCTCTCGTATCTCCTCCAGCCTTTCGACGTACTCACGGTCATCGTCCTGGAGCTCCCGTAGCGTTGCCAATGACTTTTCCAGCGTGTCTTGCTGCATTTGAGGAGAGGCAAAATGGGAAGGATCGAGAACAGGCGGTCCGTCGTGTGCGTATGACAGGAAGAGCTTGTGAGCATTCGGAATGATATCCGGAGAGCGGACAAGTCTGCCATCTAGGTCGTCTTCCCCGACATTGCCATCGGCTTCCTCCCGTTTCGGTATTACCTCCTCCACCCGCTGCTCCCCACCCGCATCTTCATTGATGACCTGCCACAACCTCCCAAGTGCCCGTTTCATGATGGCTTCACCCTCAATAAGACTGTTGGTCGCATTTTCGAGCTCGTCGAGCAGATTTGAGCGGAAAGAGTGTGTTACAGAGTTATCCATCACGAAGGAGGTGAAACTGTAATGTTGCGTCACTGGTGACGGGTATGGGGCAACAAGGGGAGGTGATGGAGAGCGTAGGTGTGGCAATGTTGGTGGCGAAGGAGAGCATCGTTCGATAGGCAATAGATTTCGTATACGTTGTCGCGCCCGATCTTCGGCCTGTAGCAACGTAAGAAACATCAAGGGCGAATGGAAATGCTTCACCTCCCACTCATCCATATTGGGTCCCCAGGCTGCTATCTTTCCTCTTCGGACCCATCTGCAGCCTTTCATTGTCTTTTTTCCCCAGTTTCCACCTGAGACACTGATGTTCAGTGATTCCGTCTCGGGGTCGAATCCTTGTGAAGGATAATACCACGCATTATGGTCGTTTAAGACGAATGGACTGTGGTGACGACCATAAGCGGCCCATCTACAGGACGGTCCAAGACTTACTTCGCGTCTTCTTGCATTGGTTTCTGCATATTGCGTCGAGTGTTGGGCAAGAGGGCGCGACGTCGGCAAAGACCGAATCACTTTTGCCAGGTTGCTGCTTATGGTATTCTCCAGAGCATAAGGTTATTCCGCCATTCACTCCATTGTCATTCTAACTAACAGTTTCAGAAGACTGCTTTGATCCTTCTGATCTGAATGACGCCCCCTCTTGTGCGAGCCTTGCGTGCTCGAAGCTCCTCATACCCTCAAGACCCCACCGGCCCATCATAGCTTTATCCTAGAGTTACCAACGTATATGAGTGAGCGTATAGCTAAAGCAAAGATACAATACCTCATCCCAAGGTGAGCCTAAACCATTCGAATTCGATTAAACCCTCACGACGCATAGAGACGACAACTCACAGGGTGTTGTCAACATCTTCTCTCCGGTAAAGACAGCGTTGGCACCCGCCATGAAACACATGGCCTGCTCTGACTCGCTGAGAGTGTTTCTCCCTGCAGCGAGCCTGATTATAGATCCTGGAAGAACGATACGTGCAGTGGCTATCGTGCGGACCAGGGTATGGTATGGAACCGGCTGAGGTGGCCAAGTCAACAGCAGCCTCCATCCCGATGCTGCACTTACCTCATTATCTTCCAAAGGAGTTCCTGGGATGGGGACCAGGGCATTCACCGGGAAGGACTCTGGATGTTCGGGCATGCTGGGATGTTCGCGTATAAGCAGTATACCATCACCACAATGCGGATCCTCACTTCGAAACCTCATGGATAAGTCCGACTCGGTCCTGATCAGATTCCCCGAGGCCCAAAATACCACCAGAGCAAACACTAATCCCAGCTTCGCGCACAGCATCGATAGTACCTAGTCGTTCGTCGTACGATCGCGTAGTGATGACCTAGACCAAGTGTTACGTTCCGCCCACCCTTGGACGTCAGGAAGATGCACACCTTGGGATAAAATTCTCGAGAAGTGTCAAGATTGTGATTGTATGCGGTAAGTCCTCTGTACAGGTCGTTAGCAGAAACATCGAGATAAAGAATGGTCGGAGCCGCACGCTTCCTTGAGTTGTTTGGCCTGCTCCGGGGATAGCATGCCGAGCGTGGTGCAGACCTCCATCCCCATTGCGCGAACTTCCCGGACCATTTTCAGGATTTTCTCGAATCCCCGTTTTCTACCGGCAAGGTCTCTCCATGCGGTACCCATGCAGAATCTGGTACTGCCATTGTCTTTGGCTTTCCGTGCAGCTTCTAGCACGGGCTCGAGGTCAAGCAACTTGGAAGCCTTGGTAGGCGTAGAGTATCGCGACGATTGGGAACAGTAGGAACCTGTATTCATTTTGTGCAGGAGTACAATCAAAGACCAGATTATCACTTACAGTCCTCGGAACATCCTCCGGCTAGACCACGCTGTTTAAAATGGATAATAAGGGAGATAGAACGGACTTGCCATACTTTTGATATTCATCAGGGTGCAGAGCTGAATTTTGCTTGGGTCGTGGTTTTGGCGGTGTGTTGTAGCTGCTCGAAAAACGAGCTCCAGTAAGGGACCGTCGTATATCTTCTGGATTTCTTGGCGGGTCCAATCATGACGGATACTTGCGACACCTCCCAGATCAGACGCAACAGTCGCGAGCAATCGTCGGTTGGTAAAGCTCGGAGGGTGAGCCAGTGCCCCACGAAACAACGACGGAAACATGATGTGGGGATCGGTGAGAAAATATTTGGGGTATGAGTAAAATGAGGGAAGGGAGAGTCGGAGATTGGGCGAGCGGATGACGGTGCACCTTCCCGGTGCGATCGCCCGTATGAGCAGTGGCGAGGTTATATCTCTGGCTCTGGTCACTCAGAATATGGCGAGTACTACAGAGCTCACTGGTGTCGTGGGATGGCTCGAAAAATTCAGCTATGCTATGGGACAGTCAGTTTGCCTTGCATTTCATCCACATAAAAGCCTATTGTTACAGAACTTGTCACTTCAAGGAAGAATGAGCTGATCAGTGGATTGCATTGCACGCTTGTCATAGCCCTGAAAGACGGCCATTGGATATTCATTACAACAAGTGTATCGTACTACGAACTAAACGTAACAAGAAAACAAAGAAAGTGGGAAAATGCTACACGCGATCAGGACCTACAAGCGATCGAAAACATAAATGCAGTGAATGGTATCATATAATGTTAAAGTGAGAATGCTAAGATATGGCAGATGTCCGTAGTGCGTCAATCATCACCGAGGGTCCATGCATGAACGGCGTACAGGATGTAACAAATCATGAGGGTAAAGGAACGTGGGAGAGGTGCGAAATGAATGACCTAGACCCGACGCCAGGACGAGACTGCGCATTTTGACTTTGAGGGTGCAGCGCCAAGCATGACACCGCCAGTGAGCACTGTGGTCTTCCCGCCGTCATAAGGAGTGACTTCAGTCTTGGAGGTGTCGATAAAGACCCGTGCTTGCCTCGCCTTCTCCCGACGAGAAATCTTGTTGGGAGATGACGACCTGTTGGACGTCGACTGGCAGGAGTGTGTGCGGGCAGTGGAGGCATATGAAAAACATGAACTCGAGTTGGAAGAGCGAGAGCTGGAACGGGAATCCGAGGAGGCTGCTGAGAGTGGAGATTCGGAGCGAGCCGGGGGCGAAAGGCGGTCAATGACTGGCGTCGCCCAGGTGGGTGCGCTAACCTCGTCGGCGATCATTGCAAATATTTCATCATCGTCTGCGCTCTCACTCTCCAGAAGCTGCTGAGCAATAGTCTTTGATTGAGACTTGGTGTTGGGAGGGAGGATAGGTGAAACAGCGTCCACGAGAAGCTCCTCAGACCAGACGGTCACAAGCCTTGAACCTTTGCCGAAACGAACGGATATGCAACCAGGGTCAACGAAGAAGTCGAATTCACAACCGCCAAGAGCGGTAATCCAGTCAAACCATTGGACACCAGTAGCGAGGCAGGCAGAGTAGATGGCTCGAGGGGGGAGGCAGGTTGGTGAGAGGGTAAGACAGCGGCGGCCAGAGCCACGGAGGGGCTCTTCAGGTGCCCAGGTGGAGGCGAAAAGGGCGGTCAGGTTAGCCTCAAGGATGAGCTGGAGCTTGATGACGGTGGCAGCAGGGTAAGAGACGATGAGGGGGCGGGTCAAATAGGCGATGGCGTGGGTAAGGGTGACAGAGAGGGAGACAGGGGAAGCCATACTGAGAAACGATAGTGACAGGAGAACTAGAATGCGAAGGAGTTGAATCGCGCAGCGACAAAGTGAGTGCGGGAGAGAAGCTCGCTAAAGGATGCGTGAAGACGTCAAGAAGGCAGTTTTTTTACGAATCGGATTGGGAATCGGACTGGGGATCGAAAGGTCGGCGGTGGGAACGAGTTGGGGACCTACAGACTAGAGAGAGGGTCAGCGAAGGAGGAAAAATGCGAGCAAAAGAGTCGGACCTGGCTGCAGGAGAGAAAATGAAGTGGACGGGATTGTCAAAATCCTGATGGGGAGGCGGAGGAGAAGGGGGAAGGGCTTTATAGGCCCGTGGCGCAAACAAAGGCCATGCTGCTTCCCGGGAGCGTCGCCAAGCAAGAACAAAAGACTGCACCATCCACGGCTGAGCCTGCCTTTTTCGTACACAATAACAGGTCATTTCATTTTATTGTCTCCCCTTCCCTTGTTCCCTTCTTGCTTCCTGCTCCTAATACAGTTCTATCTAATTCATCACAGCTTCGCCAGCTCTGCTCCTCGCCTATCAGCACGCACGACGCCCTCCTGGCAGGTGACAGCGACTAGCGTTTCAGCACGACTATACAACTACAAACCAGTTTCAGCACACTCCAAGATCCTGAAACCAGCGCTTACCCGTCCGTGCACGACCCCACGACCATCCCCGGCGCGGGAACACACCACCTGTCGCCTTTCGTCAGTGCCAACCGAGTGCATGTTACCACATAGCTCACCACATAGAGCAGACCGTCCTCGCAACGAAAGCTATCACTACCCACGGGTTGTTCACCATGCACAATGAATCGTGTGGGAAGCTTACTCATAATACCAGATCGAGTGATCCAGTGTGGCCTGAATCGAAAGCCTCATCAGAACATCAAGCCGGAAGCTCTTGTCCGGTGGAAATAGACTCACAGCCATCGCGTAGGCATCTGGTCCCTTGGAGAACCTCTTGAGTTTGAGTGTGTCCGCCGCAACCGTGATACTGCCCCAAAGTTAACTCCGTTTCATGTGACGTTTCTAGAATCCATACAAATTAAGGTCTGACATGTACGCCAAAATGCACTGGCAATCTTCAGTCAAATAGGATCGCTGACAAAGTCGGAATATTCCTACTTTCTGGTACGGCGTCTTGTAAGCATCCGTTTCGCCAGTCCTTGCTTGCATCCAGAACATGGACGTCAATACCCCGTGTTCGTCGGTAACCGTATGAGCGGCTCTTCTGACAGCAATGGGGCCATTGACACGCTCCTGCAGAGATCCGGGTCATACGGAGAGCATCCAATGGGCGAGAAATGCGCACCGTGGCATAAGTCAGATAGATCTCCTTCAGCCTCCGGTCAAGCCCATCTCGAGCCGCGCGACGCCGGAACAGGTCTTCCTCCAGCTCGCACTCCTCTAGGCTTGGGACTCCAGCCGGTACTGGCCACTGGTGCGAGGGCTGCCATGGCTCAGGAACATGGAATGAGCACAGTAACTGGAAGATGATTTTGCCATTTTGAACCGCTTTCACGCTGCGGGTACTGTACGAGCGACCCTCGCGTAAACGTTCCACGAAATATATGATGGGCACGGCGGGGGACGCGCTGAGCAGGAAGTAACACTTGTCCTCTGTAAGCCCTTTTACTCAGTGCGAGATTGAGGTGCCCTCACATGAAACGACTACTCGCAATGAGCTTTCGGTCAGAAGGAAGCAAAACTGAAGTTGCTCACGTGGAGACCAAAGGCAGGATCAACACATTTCGTGGCGGAGACGATGGCTTGGGATATCACCTGTCCACCGAACACGCCGCGTGCTCGGACTGGCACGAATAGCTTGACGGAACGGAAGAGGTTCACGTCTATTTGCTCGACCTCTAGAGAAGTCGATATTTTGGAGCTCTCGGCTTGGTTACTTTCCTCCATGCTAAAGAGGTGAAAGCGTTTGAATGAAAACGGCTTTTTTGGGTGAACATTATGCGCGCGAAATGATAAATCGGCGACTAGTCTGGTCCGGTATGCGGCTGTCTCACGAACACATATTCATATGATCTCCACTTCCACTGTAAATCCACATTCATGACAGATTTGCTGTCCATGCCCGTCGTCAGTCGTTTCTACAACACCAAACGCGTGTTTGTGTTCCTGATCCTTCCGCCGCTGCCATACCCCTTCCCGAGTCCTTTTCCGCAACTCCCTCAGTCCCTCCTCAAATTTCTTGTTCCTTTTATTATTCTTCTCTTCAGTTCGACGTTCCCACTCGGCATCCAGTGCTTCCGGCGAGCCCCATTTTTTCCACGCAAAGTCTTCGACTTGACACCGTAAGAAGAGCATCATGTTTGCAAATGTGGATTTATGAGGATTCGCCTTCAAAAGGTGCGGAAGAAGCTCGCGGTCCCGTAGCTCAGCTAGAAGAACTTGGCACATTGTAATGCCTCGCAGACATAATCACTTACCGTCAGTAAGAAGGTAGTCCTACGTCGGGTGCGTGTGATCATGCCATCACTGAGTGAGTGTGGTGAAAGCCATACCTCTTTGCACTCTGTTTTCGTCAATAAACTATACTTCTCTGGGTACTGGTCTTTACATTTATTGCAAACCAGACAGCCGAATATTTTCTTGAATGTGTAATCAATGTCCACCGTGTTGCACTCCTTGCATTTCGGATTGAGAGATGAATCGAGATATATTGCTGTAGACGGTTGGGGAAGCACCTATCGACGATGGCCGGTAAACTCACGGGGTTCAGCGTTTTGCATTGCCCGCTGTCTTTCTCTTTCGCGTTCTTTGGCACGAAGATCTTCGTCAGCCTCCTTGCCATCCTCGACCAAGAAGCCCCCTTTAGAGTTGACCATCTTGGACAGATCATACTCAAAGTAGGACCCTAGGCGCGAGTCGCGTTTGAGGGGCTTGGAAGTGGGCGAGGTTGAAACCGCAGAGGCCACTTCAAGAGGTCGCTTCTGGTTTGCATTCGGCATTGACGAGGATGAAGCGGCCTCTTCCTCCTGGCGCCTTTGTCTGGCTTTCGCTAGTTGTAATATTCAGGGGGATAGAAACTCATAGACCAATCCGTGCACACCTCTCAGTCGATTGAGTTCAAAGCGTTTCGCATCTTCAGGAGTCAAGGTCGAGGAGCGTTGCATTCGTGACCAAATGAGACTCTGATGACAAGTGTTTACTCTGCAAGGCAACGTACGTATGAGTCAGCTAGCTATCCTCAGTGGAGTTCTCGTCCACTGCCATGTCGTCCTTTGATATCTCCGAGGTTCCGTTGCCATTGCTGGTGCCAGATTCCATTGCCGCCACTCCACTGTCAACCGCCGACGAGGGCTCGTCAGCATCCATAGTAACTGGTGTTTTGAGTGTTTGCGAAATCAGAGTGGTGTGACCACTCGGTCCAGCGCCGTGGGTCGAGCTGGCAGCACCAGCGCCGAGAATCCCACCACCAATTCCGAATCTCCTCATCTCTCCGCTTTCGGTCTCGCTAGAGCGACTCCTACTCTCGCGCCCTCGATCATTGTGGTTTGTGTAATCCCTTCTACCGCCTTCTCCTTCATCATCAGAATCAGAGAGCTCGCCGTCCCCCTGAACACGCGAATCGAGCAAGCGCCGATGTCTTCGGCTGTCGGGTGGTATGAGATCTTCGTCCTGGTTCATGTCGTCCATTGCATCATCCACAGGCGTCTTCGGAATGTCTGACAAAGGAAATAGGTTGAGAAGTGAATATCATATAATAATCCGTTCCGTACCTGTCATCTGCACACTCGGCGGACCTTTCAACTTCCGCAAGTTCTCCATCACGATATTCTTCACCCGTTCCAAGTATCCTGGAGTGTTCATATCCTCAGTGTTTGACGCCTTCACATCTAGTTCATAGTCCGGCCCAAAATATTCGTAGTACTCGTTGACCGGTATTTCTTTTGGAGTCCTTGTTAGTCTCTACTATATTGAGTTTGGGTGCGTCGTTTCGTACCAGGTCCGAGCTCGACCCCGGCAGCCAATCCTGTCTCGTATGCCCACGCACGACTGACGTTTCGCATCGTATATCCCCCTCCACCAAGCAGCAGCAGCGGCTTGTTGAACGACTTGACAAACTTGACGCAATTTGCGTGCCCTAGCGGATACTCAGTTTGTGACGTGTATGCAGTGCTTCGAGGATCCTACCTCTCATAGAAAGATTGAGACATCCGAGCTTGTCCCCCGACAGCGAATCCGTGCCGCATTGTAGAACGATGGCTGAGGGATCATAGGATTCCATCACTTGTCGTATTATCTGCATCGAATAAACATTTTATAAATTGACACTGTTACACAGTGTTGCTCACCGGCTCAAAGACAGATTTGTAGTTCTCGTCTGAGATACCGTCCCGTAATGGAAAGTTCAGAGCATAATACTTCCCCTTCCCGATGCCTACATCCTGTTTGATTCATAGGAATCTTAAGAGCGTAATCTCAAGAAGAGGATGCTTACACGAAGTTCACCGGTTCCAGGGAAATATTCACCATACTTATGGAAACTAACCGTCATGACACGTTCTGTAGTGTAGAATGCTTCTTCTACACCGTCACCATGATGGACGTCGATGTCGATGTAGAGCACACGCGTATGGTACCTAATACATCGTCGAGGTTGGGCTGAACTCTCACCTAAAAGTATGAACAGACTGACCGAAGAAGTTCTAGTATGCCGAGGACGATGTCTACAGGGTCAGGTTTAACCGATGTGTCGCTGGAGGACAACATTACAATTTACCGTTGACATAGCAAAAGCCACTAGCTTCACTCTTCTTTGCATGATGCAGTCCGCCAGCCCAGTTGATTGCAATGTCACACTTGTCCCGGCTTAGGCGAGCGGCACCCTCTGGCCGAGCTCATTGATCAGAAGAGCCCTTTAAACTGCAAGTTGACTGACCCATAGAACCACCAGCGGATATAGAACAGTAGTCAAAAAGCCCGTCAAAAACGGGGCAATCATCACCAACATTGTCTATTACATGGCAGAACGTTAAAAAAAATAGGTTAACTGGAATAGCCTCGTTGAACTTACACTTATGTTGTTCTTTAATGTATAAATTCATGTTGCTGGGTGTTATTCTACTGAGAAAATCAACATACTCGTCAGAATGGAACTGGGTCATCTCGCGTTTCGTTGCAGGTTTTGCGCGCTATACCATGGAGGGCAGAGGAACGTCAACGTCGAGCAGGTATAGCTCTGTACACTTACGAAAATTTCCATTTTCTTGTATAGTCCGTAGTTCATGACGAGGGAGTGACACATCCGTATTCGAGTCGGTTTCATTCTGGTAGCGGAAAGCCATTCAAACCTGCTCATCAATACAGATTTTTGGGATACATACGGATGTCCAGGGCCATAGTGGAAGCCACCGATGTCCGAGTCGAAAAAATAGCACTAGATGTCAACATCCATTCGGATGGAATAATACCGTGAGGCCCACAGCACTTATGATGCCAAGAAAAATACATACAACTCGCTTCTTGTGGGCTTCCCCGTCAAGGGGCAACAGACTCTCCGACATCTCCAACGACGTTGATGGACGATGTTGCAAGAGATATGAGACCGCTTCCAATAGGGTTGACTGCAATTGCTCACGTGCGCGGCAGTGACGGCACCGTCTCCCTCGCTCGCAGGATCGCAAACTTAGCACCGAGGATGGTTTGAATTAGACTAGTACACAAAAAAAAAACATGCTCGGTGATGCTACGTTTGACATGTTACATTGATCAGATTTTAGCTTTTCCCAGTGGAGCGTCACTTCCTCTGTACACCAAGGTGGAAGGAGCGAACCCGAAATCGTCTGGTAAAAAGATATCCTATGCAAGAGTGAGTGATAAGACAACGCATAGTGGACGTGAAGGCGAACAAGTTCCCCGGCCATCACGCGGACCTATGGGGTAAATTCAGAAACATGCGGACGACTGACCAGAAGATTGTGCCCTTACCATGGACCAATGATGGACTGCGTGCAGTGCAGCAAACCATAACTCCACAGAATCTGAGTCAGTCAGACCGCGTGGCTGGCCGATTTCTCTCACCTCTCTTCCAAAGGTAGTTTCAAAAGTATGAGGAAAGGGTGTCACAGCGTTCAGAGTGATGGCTTGGTCCAGTGTGATTGAAGGGGACACTTCGAGCTCTTTGAGGCGTGATATCGCGGAAACCAATGCATCATGAGCTTCGGAGAGGCTGCTCTCCATTGGGGTGTTTCGGTTGCGCACATCGTAAGACAGGACGTAGGGTTGAGGGCCAACCACACAGTCGATCAGAAGAGTAAAGTGATCCCGTGCATGGCGTAGATGTTTTCCTATTGGAGGTATAATCAATGTCGACGCAAGAATGGAATATATAGGCAAATAAGCTACCGATGGTCGAGCCCGGGAGATATTTGGACTGTACGGTAAGCTGATTGTTGTCAGTCAGGACATCGTCGACGAGACCAAGTGCTTGTTGCAACACGGTGGAGGAGACGAAAAGGAGCTCCGATAGTTGTGATGAGTGTGGATCATGATCGCCATTGGCATGACTGGCGTCAGGCTTTGTCGACTCGGACATGGCTGACAAGGACATGTCAGTACGATGGAGATCGAGCGTCGAGTGAGCGCGGGATTGGAATCTGGCGGATAAATAGGTGAACACTAGTCAGGCAGCATATTCTCATCGAGGTCGGCCTCGAGGACAGATTCATCTGATAACATGGGAGTTGTGTCTAACGACCAGAAGTAGTACTGGCATATTCCTTGAGCCAAATTTCGAACAGCCCACGAGACACAAATAGGCTGCCCGAACTCAAGGCAAGGAGGGTCGTTCTACCAGAGATGCTCCAAACCAACAAAGTGGTGGATCAGAGACAGGAAGATTGTCAACGAACCCGCGTCCACCGTCGTCGTCGCTCTGGTCCTGACGTGGCCAAACTCAGCCCTCTCCGCCTGTCCCACCTCCTGCTGACGTAAGCCGGTCTCTCATACCTGCTTCCTCCGGGACCGTGTTGGCACCACACACTCTTTCCATCCACCATATGCTTCCTTCACTCAGAAAGGCGGGCTCCGTTGCTCGTGTAAGTAAATGCTCACCATACATCTCTCGCGTGTCCTCACTGGTTCGTTTGCCCAAAGACCGTCCATGCCGGCCAGCGCCGTTTTCTCTCTATACACGAGTATCAGTCCGTGAACCTCCTCAATGCAGTATGCGGCACCACCCTCTGTTTTACTCGGTTTGCTGACCTCACCTCTAGTATGGTATCCCGACCCCAAAGAGCATTGGCGCAAAGAGTCCTGACGAGGCCCTCAAGGTCGCACAGAATTTCGGTATATCCTCGTCCTTCGGGCTCAAAAGGGATTCTCAATGTCGTGAAATGTTCGTCCACAGGCACAAACAGACTGGTCATCAAAGCTCAGGTCCTTGCTGGCGGCCGAGGCAAGGGAGCTTTCGACAACGGATTCAAGGGAGGTGTACACGCCATCGACACGTATGTTCTTTTGCGTGCAGGCCTCGTCTATACTGACTGTGTATAGTCCTGAACAAGCACGGGATATCGCTAAGCAAATGATCGGTGCCAACCTGATCACGAAGCAAACTGGTTCTGCTGGCAGGATCTGCAATGCTGTTGGTTCTATCCTCGGTGTCAACTTCATACCGCTCACCATTGTTAGGTTATGCTTGCCGAGAGACGGGATCCTGCTCACGAGTACTACATTGCAATTCTCAACGATCGTGTCACTCAGGGCCCTGTCTTGGTGGCGTCCAATCAAGGCGGGATGAATATCGAGGAGGTGGCTGCAAAGGACCCTCATGCCATCATTACTACTCCAATCGATGCTGAGAAGGGTGTCGATCCTCTGGTCGCTTTGGAGCTTGCAAAGACACTCGGGTTTAAAGACGCGACGACTCAAAAGGAAGCTGCGGATATTTTTGTGACCTTGTACAAGCTATTCAAAGACAAGGATGCTACCCAGATTGAGATTAACCCCATGGCCGAGACCACCGACGGCCGTGTTCTTTGGTATGTCAACGCTCACACCCCCGTGTAATTCTGCTTCAACGTTGTTTGCCTAGCATGGATGCCAAACTTGGCTTCGATGACAACGCTGAGTTCCGACAGAAGGATGTCTTTGACCTTCGTGACATTTCTCAAGAAGAGCCTTCCGAGGTTGAGGCGCAGAAAGCCAACTTGAACTTCATCAAACTTGATGGTAGTATCGGCTGTTTGGTTAATGGTGCAGGTTTGGCCATGGCTACCATGGACGTGCTATCGCTACACGGTGGAAATCCCGCCAATTTCCTGGATGTTGGAGGGTGAGGAATGGATTTCCTGTTTCATATAACGTTGTTCACCTTTTGTGCAGTGGCGCTACCCCCGAGACCGTCAAGAAGGCGTTCGAAATTCTCCTAACTGACCCCAAGGTCAAGAGTATTTTCATCAACATCTTTGGAGGCATCATGAGATGTGATTACATTGCCGAGGGTGTTATCCGCGCCACCAAGGAGCTCGGCCTCACCATCCCATTGGTTGTTCGACTCAAGGGCACGAAGGAGGTAGAAGCAAAGCAGTACGTGCCCATTCTTATCACCGACGGCGCGAGAACCACTGATCCTTTGCCTAGGATGATCAGGGATTCGGGTCTCAAGATCGTAGCCTTTGACGACCTCGACACGGCTGCCGAGAAAGCTGTCGAGCTGACACACGCGTAGGGACTAGACTTTTACTTAGAGTATCTCGTTTACCCTTTAATGATTATTGTCGTCCTGCAAATCTCAATCGTGTGAGTTCGTTTAGTGATGAAGAACAGGATAAAGTTGCATTCAAAAGAAACAGAAATATCAATATATCATCCGAGTGGACATGTAATGTGAGCACAGGTTTTCACCATGATGGCCGAGAAAACGGAACATGCGTGTACACAGGTTGTGGAGGGATGTGAGTTTGTGAATGAGGGGGTTGCTGCATGTGGGGGGTAGCAGACATGCTCTCCGAGCGGCCCTGTCCGCGTTCTGGGGGACCAGAGTTCATGTACGGAGGACGGTGCCCAGAGGCAATCATCGCAGGGGGATGCATCAGCACTGGACTACCGTTATACATTGGTACATTCGCTGGCGTAGCAGGATGCATGACTGGACTTAGCATAGGCACCCCGCGCGGACGTGGCGGCGCTGACCCAGCAACAGATGGTGGCACATTTTGGGGGGAAAGACCAGAAGTGTAAACAGGATGGACCGGTGTTGGTGCGGGATATGCTACCATTTGGGTAGGGTAAGGAGAAGGGACGGGTCGTACCGCGCTGTTATTTTGAGGGGTCTGCATAGGTACCCACATGGGCTGATTGTACAGTTGAGGGTGTCCGTTCATAGGGACTCGCGGTATGGGGCTCGGCGCGGTGGGAGGATATAGCACGGTAGGGCTCGGGGAGTGGGCAAGCATTGGCGACGGGAATGCAGCAAAGTGGGGACGCATGGTACCGCCAGGGGCCTGAAGAGGGGTTGGATAGTTGAAGGTCGGAGGGCGTGTGATTGGGCCATTCGCAGTGGATGGTGATAAAGGCGGAGGTCGGTGGGATGGTACATTAGAGGGTGTCGGAACTTGCTGGAATGCACGGGTTACATCGTGAAGTGATATTTTCGAAGCCATTGCAGCACTGGTTGGTGGTGGCGTTTCACCATCCTCGGACTTGACTTCTTGGATAGTGAAGGGTAATGCAGTGAGGTCGTCCGCGATACCTTCCAAGGAGTTTACAGCGGACATTTGTTCCTTGTCTGCAGTTTGAGACCAGACAGCCCTGAGATGATCTGGGTCAGGCGCCCTAGCAGGTGAATCTTTGCTAGAGAAGCTCAATGGCGACTTCGACCAGGGAGTATTGAAGGACGCAGATGCTGGGGTACGCAGCGATCGTTCGGTCTAATAATATACATGAGTCGAGAACAGTGCTATGGATCAGTTTGAACGTACAGATTCCTCTGAGACTTTGCTGTCTGCTTGTGTAATCAAGCTCAGAGTAGGAAGTTGCATGTCGTGGTTTACTTCATCCGCACTAGGGCTTGCAATTGCAGCAGACCCCTTGGATTCCGAGGGGACTGTTGCCGGGGAAGCACCGGTAATCGACGAGGACAAGAGCATACTCCTTTCCAACTGGGAAACATGCGTAGTTTCCTCCAGCTCACTGGTTACTGTAAAATTGACAATAGCCTTGGGGTCCTGGTAGGACGAGCCGGGGTCACGATAAAATCCAATTGCTGAACCTGCTGGCAATTTTGGCTGTGTCCTCTGGCGCATCACGTATGATTCTGATTTCGTGGACGCTTCTTGTGCAACCATGAGCCCAGAGGAGGGTGCTGTAAATTCCGGAGGTGGAGAACAACTTGTGACATCTAAGATAGGCGGTGTTTCCTCCGAGGGTGTGGCCTTCTGGGTCGTTGAGGAGGGTGCCGGTCCCCTGCGCCATGTGGGAAGGTCGTCGACTGCCTTCGAGCGTCCAGGTGCTGTACTGATTTTAGAGAACCCAGAAGGAAGGTTTACCTTGGGTAGAGAAGCGGAGTGCGTACGGGTGGCCCTCGGTAATTGAACTCTAAACCTAAATTTGCTACCTTTGCCTGGAGGGGGGCGCTTGAACAGAACTTCGTTCACCGACAAGTCTCGCTTGCTCATCCCGTCAACAGGTGGGTCCCAGGATAGTGTGTCAAAGCGAATGTGACTGGACGAGTTTATCAGCAGGCGCAGTTGCCGCTTGGGAATTGTGTCAATTGGCCGAAAAATTGTAGGCAACTTGACAACGAGTGTGACCGGTCGAGGTGAACAGGGCGGGTCGCAGCCAGTGGTGCCAAAACCTTCTTGATCTAAATCTGGCTGAGACTGTCTCAGGGCAGGAGGCAGCCATTTGGCGTCTTTCGAGAGGGTTCTAGTTGCGGTCAGAGGTTCGAGTGCTCGGACTTTTGGTTTACCAGCGCCAGCACGCCAATCTATGGGTTCATTGGATGAAGTCCCTCTTCCTGCATCAACTTGCATGTTATCCAAGGCACCCTTAATGCGGGACATGACGTCATCCAAGGCCGACATTGTGACCTGTCGAAAGGGTGTTGGACCCTTACTTAGACGGTAATGAGGAGCCGTTGGGGATGGATGGCTCCGCGCAAAAGAGTGTGCACCACCCGGTCCAGAAAACCTATGAGGATCATGTTCCCTCATCCCTTGGATGAGTGCTGTTG
Source organism: Exsudoporus frostii (assembly GCA_038089735.1). Classification (NCBI taxonomy): domain Eukaryota; kingdom Fungi; phylum Basidiomycota; class Agaricomycetes; order Boletales; family Boletaceae; genus Exsudoporus; species Exsudoporus frostii. The sequence continues at coordinate 28,459 of JBBPLK010000008.1, forward strand.
GGATCAGAGAAGAAGGAACCTGGATCTGCTCACTTGAAGGGAGAGCAGATACTTCCGGAACGATAGGAAGGGTGTGACGTTCGGATGATGGCGAAGTGATGGTTTTAGCAACAGGAACATGCGGGGGAACATCTTCAAAGAAATCACTGGCGACCGGCCGTACGGAGAATGAATGACGGTCGGAAGATGCAGGTGAATAGGATGAGGGTGCTGGTATCACCGATGCCAATGAAGCTTGCTCGCCGCCTATGAATTTGCCGAGATCGGAAAAATCAACAACTTCAAGATTATCGTCAGCAACGACACCAGATGCCTCTTGGAACATTGGAGTTGAAAGAGTTGGGAGCTGCTGTGCTTGGAGCCGTGTCTTGCTACGCCACGAATCAACCTGTTCCGAAGGCAGGAGCGGCTCGTTTACGGAGGTAGTACTCGAGTGTGAAACTTTAATGTCATGTTGCGGACGTGTAACAGGTTTCAGTGAAGGTTGCCGTTCGTTAACATTGTGCTGACTAGCTTCAGAAGATTTAAGTTCTTCTGGGTCGGTAACAAGTTGATTCGAGTCCTGCGCAGAAGTGACGGCCTGTTGAATAATCTCTATAGCAGCGACTTTCTGAGACCTTGGATGAGTTGGCCGCATCGTAATTTGTAGAAAAGATACTCACCTGGGCTTGCACCATTCGTGCTTCAAGTTCGGCTGCCTTCTTTCTCGCACGTTCTTTCTCCTTCTCACGTTCTTCCTCTTCTAATTGCCGTCTCTGTTTCGCGCGCTCTGCAGATATATGCATAGCAGTCTTGTGTACGCCTTCGATGTCCAGTACTGATGAGGGACCCGACAACTGTACCTCGGGTGTAGCTGGATGGGATGTGCCTGGTAACTGGGAAACCCTAGAAGCTTGGGCCGATGCGTTTGCAGGAAGGACGGACAAATGTTGCAAAGGAGATTCTCGTACTTGAGATCTCCGGGAAAACGGAACATCCGATGAATGAGACGACCCTTGCTGTTGGCCATCAGGAATTGAACTGGCAAAGGAGGCACCTGAGAGGCGGCGAGGCCGTTTCTCGCTAATACCGCGGGAATCGTGAAAAGATCCAGATGGCCCACCGGGTTCTCTAGCTCTGACCTTGTTCTGACCATAGTCGCTTCCGATGGTGTGTAGACCACCATCACGTTCCGCGTTCCGTCTACCTATGAAGTCCCCAGCGTAGTTCCTTGATGACTGCACCGAAGTATCATGAGTCCCCTCAGAAGGTTTCTGCAACAAGTGCACAGGATGTACCGGACTATGAGGCGGAGCGTCCCTACTAAAGCGAGGTTCTGCTGGCGAAAGAGCGGGCTCTCCGTGAGAAGTCCGCCTTGAAAATCCGAGGCTGGAGCCAAGTCGGTTTGCAAAATGGGGACTGGTGTAAGGCTCTAACCTATTGGAACGCTCGTTGAAAAGCACCCTTGACCCCTCCACCGAGGAATGGCCGGGTTGGGATGGGGTGGGAGAAACCGATATATGCTGGGAAGAGCGACTGGGCGAATCCCTTTGAAGCACGATAGGCGATTGCCTGGTACGGGGCCAGCTACGATCAAAATCATCTGCAAACCTCTCTTCTTTGCTGACGGGCTCAGTCGACACATGGTCAGCGGTTGAGATGGGGGTTTCTTCACCCACAGGGGTGGTTGCGGTACTCGTGGCCAGCGACTGTCCGGTAGCGGTTGGTGCTACCTTGTACTGCCGACCATCCCCGAACTCGATGACGTTGTCAAGGAAGTTATCATCATCTTCCTCCATCTACAAAGAATTAACCGAGAGTACTGTTGATGACAAATGATAACGAACCTCATCCCAATGATGTGCATTTGGATCAAGGTGTACTCCTCTGAACGCGTCAGCTTCCTGGGGCGGTACTCGATTCAGCGCTAGAGGATCCTCAGGCTTGGGTTCCTCAAGTTTGATGACGCGGCCTGTGGATGAATGATTACTATCTTTTGTCGACGGACTTGTTAGCCGGTGAGCAACTGGCCTTGAGCAACCTCGGCTGCAGTAGGGAAATCACTACGTGGGGCGTTATCAGAGGTTACGGAAAGAGACTTTGCGTTTCCCCATGCAGGTTTTGTGGTGTTATCCTTCTTGACCAACGGAGACGAGGAGGCCATGGCATTCCTTGGTTGGGGCTGTATGACTTTGCCGGCATGTGGGAACTGAGGCACAGTGGGTGTGGATGTGGATGGCTGGGGGGGTGGTGCATTCGACGAACTCGATGGCGTGGTGGAGACAGGTGGTGTGGCAGAAGACGGGCGGGACCAACCCGGACCAGTAGTTGCAGGTAGTGGGGCGGTTGACGTGAGCTTGGCAGTCACTAGCTTGGAATGCGAAGTAGAGGGCTGGGGGGCAGGGCGTGCTGCTGGGAGACGTGAGAGGACCAAAAAGTAAAGGAGGACGACATACGGGCAGGGGTGCCAGTCTTTGCAGCTGCAGCGAGGCTAGCAACGACAGCGGCAGCAGAGGAGGTAGAGTTCTTCTGGAGAAATTTCTTGTTTATGTTGACTGCGTTGAACCTCTTGGGGTGAGGGATGGCGAAGGGGGAGCACGTCGCGGACGACACAGGAGCGTGATCTGGGATGGTAGAGTGTGGCGAAATGGAGTACGACAGCACCGGGTTCGGTACCGGGGACTGTGCACGAGCGTGCAACGGTTGTCCGCTGGCGGGGAGGGTCACTGCCTCGGGTGCATCCTGGGATGATTCGGATGATGCTGGGTCTGGTTTGTCGGTATTGGCCATAAACGCGCCCCAGGACGCTGATCGTTGACGTTGACGGAGAAGAGCGGGCGTCGGCGGGTGGGTGTTGTGGAGCGGGAGCTCGCCGTTGGAGGGGACGATATGCTGAGCAGCGCGCTGAACGAGTTTTGTCCTCGCTGCAGCAGACGAAATTGCATGCGGCGGGCTCACCGACGTGTCTCCTTTTTGGGCCAGTCCTATTACACAGTCGTACATCGCTACATCTCTATCATCTCCTCCTCCTTCCTCCGCAGTCGTCCCACCTCCCCCTCCAGCGCAACATTCGCCATCTCAATCTGCAAGATGCTCGACAGAAGCTCGGTCCACCTCGTCTCCAGTGTCGTCAGTTGTGCACCATACCGCGTCTAGCGACCCCGTCAGCGGCCTGTCTCCGCGAGATGCTGTATGGGCTCACCTGCGAGTTCTTGCGCTCCCTGTTCAGCTCCGTGGTCAACTCTTTCAACTCCTCGAGCGCTTTCTCGCACTGCTTGGCCGTCTCCTCCAACAGGTAGTTGTGTATGCGCCAAGCATTCTGGCCATACGTTTGTAGCAGTGCAAGGTTGGTATGCCTGACAACACCAGCTCAGTCGAAGCACGGCCATTATGCAAGCTCCCGAACAGACCGTAAGCGCTGGTGTTCAAGTTGAGCATGTGCATTTCCAAGGGCCTCCCGCCACTCTGCATCAGTTCCTGGCGACGATGTGGGCGCGGGTAGTTGGTACCTCACAGTGTCCAGTGGAGCCAACGGCTGGTGCGCCTCTACACGCGCGAGCTCCGCAGCCAGCAGGGGATTGTTCTATATCATGTGTGCAGCTGAGGTTCACGATACCCGAAGGAGATTTCTACACCAACCTTGAACACCTCCAGCGAAGGTGGGACCAGAGGATGCATGGTTTGTGGGGGCTTGGGCTCGCGCGCCAGCTCCTTGTCGACCTTTTCTTTGAGGACGGGATACTGCTCGAGGTCATTGTCGTAGTACGGAAGTGAATCGAAAAGCGCTGTTTTGTCGTCGGTGAGCGAGGCCATAGTAAAGTCGCGTCGGAAATTCCTACTCCGACCACTTCGTTCTACTTACCACATCCACCCGATGTCCTTGCGCGCAAGTACCCGCGCGGCTGGCGTCCTCAGACACCCTTACACCCGGCGCGGGTCGTCCAGCGCGCTCTTGCGACGGAGCATCCAGTCCACATCCTCGTCCAGAGGTACCTGTTTACTTCTGAGCCTTCGGGCTATACTTATCCTTGTCCAGCATCCGTCTCTCCGTTCACCGAGCCTACATCCCCCAACCCAACGGCGACAATGTATGCACAGACCACAGAGTCGCTGCACACTTATGGCTCGTATTTGACCCAGTGCCTCCCAAAGTTCATCCAACAGTTTTCAATCCTCAAGGATGAGCTTATCCTTCACGTCCCTCCCTCGGCAATAGTCCCTGTTCTGACCTTCCTGCGGGACCACTCCCAGTGTCAATTCAAGAGCGTTGTTGATATCACCGCAGTGGATTTCCCGGAAAGAGAGAAGCGCTTCGAGGTTGTGTACAACCTGCTCAGCATCAAACACGCCGGTAGGATTCGGGTAAAGACGTACGCCGGCGAAGCGGACCCTGTACCAAGCGCTGTCTCTGTCTTCCGTGGTGCCGACTGGTATGAGAGGGAGGTGTGGGACATGTTTGGTGTGTTCTTTTCTGGTCACCCAGACCTGTAAGTCGTCACGCGCAGCATCTCTGCTCGTCATTCACCGGATTCCTAGACGTCGCCTATTGACAGATTATGGTCGGTTGATCACCTTCGCCTTCTTTCTCATGCTTGACTTGACTTATTTGTGCAGGCTTCGACGGACACCCCTTACGCAAGGATTTCCCCTTGACAGTAAGTCAAAACGCGATCTTGTAAATTTTGGTTTTGAGACCTTGGTTAGGGGTACTCGGAGGTCCGCTACGATGAAGAGCGGAAACGCGTTGTCTACGAGCCACTGCAGCTTACGCAGGCATTCCGGTGATTTCTTGCTTGCATATCTGTGTCATTGATTTTGCTCATTGTATCCTTGTGCAGGAATTTCGAATCACTCTCGCCTTGGGAGCAAGTTGGAGCCGGTACTGAGCCCATTAGACCCGCAGACCTCAAACCTGTTCCTCCCCCAAAGCCAGAAGAATCACTAAAAAAGTGAAGAAATCACCGTACTGATACGCTACCTGATGCATGCGTAGACATGAGTGTGCTACCTACTATGACATAGATAGTTCCGATGCATTGTTTGACCATTCTCATGTCGTTTCCTCGCCGGAATTCGGCGCATTATCATCATTCTGTATCTCTTTCTTCCAGCCCATCCTGGATGCGAGATAGTCCTGTCCAAGAACCTCGACAGCGACTCTCAGTGATTCTGCAACAAGATCTTCAACCCAGTCATATTGATCCCAGAGTTCTAGCCAGCCAGCAGGGATTGCTTGTGTTACGGTGGTACGAACCAGTTGATGCCCTGGGTCAGCTAGATGTAAGATGAATTGTAAATAGGTGTCTGCCGCGTCAGAAGGTGCCTGCGCCAGCTGAGGAAGAGCATACGACCGCGTGAAAGGCTGAATTCGGAGATAGACCGAGGAGTGAATAACTGGGTTATCGACTGATAACTCCCTGTTGGGAGCCTTGGTTTGGTTCTTGATCACTTCGTCCAAATTGGCCTAGAGAAAGTTTTGAAAAGGGAAGCTACTCAGGGTGCGAGGAGGTTACCTGAGCAAGCTTCAGCGCAGCCTCGTAACCATCGACAACGTTGAGTTCTCGGGGAGAATCCGGGGAGTCCTTAGGTCTGCACTCTTCACCGCGGTTGACAATAAGGTCACCGCCTTCGATTTGCTCCATAATCTATGGAATCGGCTAAGCAGCGAGAATGGATACAGAGGTGAATATAACTAACTCGCGCGAGTGAGCGATACACGAGGGTCTCGATGCCATCGTATCCCTGCATGTCATGGCTAAGCCAAACATGAATAACCTCGTGCTCCGAGATTGGAGGAGCAACGACATTCAATATATCATTGAGAGTGGATAATCCAACTCTCTTGAAGTCCTGGCCTGATGATTGTTAGGAAGCTTTTGTGAATCGTCATCTTTCCATACCAAGTTTATCCAGTTGGGCCGTCTTCGCATACTCAAAGACGCCTTCTCCCCATTTGCTGACTTGTTCATTCTTGGGCAAGTTCTTCACTTGCTCATCAACGACGGATCTGGCCTGCTGATATGCAACGGAGGCGCTGCTCCATACATTCGACCATCCCCACCCTCCCGATGAAGCAGCAGACGCAGCTGCTACTGTCTCGGGTTTGGTGATAGAGACTGCTCCAGTGGCTGCCTCTGGCTTCCCGGACAATGAGGACGTGGAGGACGACGGATGCACACCCACCCTGACGCGTTCGGTACCCTTGCGAAGGGAAGGTGTTCCAGCACGCGAGGTGGGGCGATCTATCGGCGGTGCTGTTAAACGGGTAGGCTCTGAGCTTTTCTGGGTAATTTCATCGATGAAAGCGAGGACTTCAGCAGGATCTCCCTCGTTGCTTGCATGCGCATGGGAAGGTGTAGCCTGACGATATGTGGGACGCCCAGCGGAGGGTTGGAGATTATCGAGGTCGTCGAGGAATTGAAGGGCCTCTTCCTGTTTGGACTTTGCCTTGGATGTCATGCTGGAACGTGGCTCGTCGTGCAGTGTCTGA
>JBBPLK010000008.1:37475-57587 GCA_038089735.1 Exsudoporus frostii
GTGTGTTGGTACCTCATGAGCTTCTGCAGGAGGCTATGTTGTATCAGGCAATGTCCTTGTTGTGTTTTCCAAAGGCACTGTTGGACTTTCTCAACAACTCCCCCACAAGCAGAGCATATTGCATCTGGCCCCTGCCTGATCAATTGTCACCAGGATTGGATACTGCTATGCTCCAATGCATTCTCAAGTCGACCAAGGCAGTGTCAGCCAAGGTTGAAGAGGATGTACGGGTCGTCTTCATATCCAATAGGCATTTGGAGATACTGCATAGTATGCCATCCCTGGTTGCAAAGCGGGTCAACTCTCCTGAAATCCAGTTTTGGACATATGGCTACTCTGCCAGCTTAACCTGTGAGAGATGGAGAGTTCAGGAGGTCTATCCATTAGGTATGAGGAGCTCATTCAGTATTGTATTGTTGTTGCATCTGAAGTTTTATTTACTGTAGGGGGTATTGTAACCTTTACTGCTTCTGCACTTGCAGAAGATTTGTTGGGTTGCCATCAGTTAATATCCAAGATCATAGAGCATCCACTTTGGGACTGCTATCTTGTTCCAGAGGTTGTGGCTGTGAGTCACCTGGTGTGCAGTGATGGGGACCTGAGCACTCCTAGGTGAGTCTGAACCTCTATATTGAGCCTATATTAAACAATGCTATAGGGAATCATGTTTGGGTCCCATTTTAGACTTCATTGATCTTGGGTTGATTGCTGTGACCAGAATGCCTAAGAAAGGATATCCTAACCGAGTTGCTTGGCTCTCTCAGGTCTTCAATCATTCTAGTGCTGGTGGGCATGAGCTATTGGAGATCTATCTTGGAGTCCTTAGAAGCCATCCTACCACCTTAGGCATGACAACTGAACAGCTCATTGCCTTTACAAACAATGAGGTCATCCAAGATCTTCTGAATGCCCAAATTCAACCAGCATTCATAGAGAGCTATAGGAGATTTGTGGTGATCAGGGCTACCTCTGAGGACACTTTACCATGTGATAAAACAGGAGTGGGTCTTTATTTTCTTGTCTTGTGATATTCTATTGATTGTACTTCAGCTTGAATGGTCATCACCCTCCCTGTTTAGCTTCAGAGATGACTACTTTCACTATTGACTATCCTATTAGCTTACCAGATTATTAGTTGCATACCTATGGTATATGAATTCAGCATGTTTTTGAAATGAAAGTGTTCTGTAGAGCATTCTGGTGTTGAAATGAGAACACAGCAAGTGGTGGCCACTATCTTACTGTGAGACCTGCTTGTCAAGTGTGATAATTAGTGTAAATATTGTCACACTGGGATTGCAAACATGTTGCCTATTGCAATAGATCAACAGCCTGTAGGGCATTGGAGAAATGCTCCTTCCAATGTATCACTGGTATATCCAATTCAAATTACAATTTTAGATGCAACCATTTTCTTTCCCAAGTACATGCAACACCTAGAAAGTGCCATTTGTCCTATTAAAGATCTGATAGATTTGGTTCTCATACATATTTTGGAACAAAATAGACCAGCATCTTGGTCAGACTTCATAATGCCAACCTAGAACTAACATAGTAGCATCATGTGTTCAGTGGTATGTTGTGAGGCTGCTCACATTTGCATTTGCACTAAAAATTAGGTTTTACAAATGCAAAGCCAGCCATATCACCAATACTTATTGTGGAAGTGAGTCTGAAACACCATCTGCAACATGAGTTGCCCTAGGTATCCCTGCTGCCAAGACCCAAATTATTTGATTATTATTCCATGTGATTGATGCGCCCGGAACTTCCAAAAAGGTGTTGACTGCCAGATTTAAGGGACGTGTCACCTTTTCCCTAATTTCAGCTCGTCTCGTTTGCTCGCCATGTCAGGTCTCGACGCTTTGTTGCTCAATCCTGCTTTTCATGATTGCCTTGCGGTTATCAAGGGTGCGAGGAACGGGTTCGTCTATGGCGTCAAAGTCAGATTCCCCCATGCCCTCATAATGGCTATACTCTTCGGACGTGGAGAGTATGTCCGTCCGTGCAGTTACGCCAACAGTCTGCTAAATCTTACGAGTTAGCTGGAAGACGCGCTGTCGTGTTATCTACCAAGCAACAAAGCAGCATGCCCTCAATCTGGCAAAGTTTGTCTCGCTGTACAAGATTCTACTGTTACTCCAGAGGAGGGTGAACGGAGGGAAGGAACGCAGCGCAGATACATTCATCGCTGGATTGATTGGGGGGTATGTCGTGTTCGGAGAGAGGACCGCGGTGAACGAGCAGGTATGCGCCGTGCTCGTGCTGTATCGTTATGCTTAGATTTTTTTTCCCGAAGATCGTGCTCTACGTGGTTTCGAGGGTGATCGCAGCATTTTTACCCCGTGCAGGGCCGCCTTATTCAAAGACGTCCTCGCCGGATGGATCCGCCCTCGCTCGTCCCATCCCACCGGATCCTCGACACTTTTCGGTATTCGCGGCATTGGCATGGGGTGCCGTAATGTGGTTGTTCAAGAATCGGGGCGAGAGCATCCAACCTGGCATGTTCAACTCTATGACCTACTTATACCGTGACTCGGAAGTTTGGAAAAACCTTAGGACGCTCCTTTGGCATAACACATAATCTTACAGGGTATATACTTCCCTCCTGTTGGGAACATAGGGACACTGAATGGTCCCTTTCCAGTTAGAACGCCACTTCCAGCAGTCCTTAGTTACCCTCGTTGTGGTGGCAAGTAGTCGATGGTTCTTGGAATTCGATTGCACTTATACTAGATGGTTCGTGAGCAAACGGTTCCACGTTTACGGTGATAAGTGCATTACCCCGAGCATCTCGATGGCTGCGGAACAAGCTTTGTGACACGTTTTGCACAAGTCAAACTGTTTCAAGAGCACGCTCATTTCGGCCACTACGTCGGTGGCTAGTTGACCATGAGCGATTTCTTCCACTTGATAGCCGCCACGGGACATCTTACCTGCTTCAATTTGGGTGGCAAGCAGCATCCGAGAATCATTCCATGCTCGCGTAGTATTTTCGTGGTGAGCAACACATACTCCATACCCAAAAGGGAAAATATCTTCCCGCAAAAGAATTAGCTTGAGTTGCTGTACTCTGTAACTGTGCAGCCGAACGAGATCATGGTATGCGGAGACGGAGGGGATGAGCGCGATTTGATCCTTGGAGTAGGTGGAAAGTGGCGGGTGCAAGAGGTATGCACTCGCTTCAGCTGCAACGTCATCGAGACGGTTCCTCGCGGCAAACGCGTAGACTTCGAGGGGATGAATGGAAGCATTAGCAAATAGGTGTGAGTGAAAGGTACGTCGGAGAGGTTCCGAGAGATCGTATTTATCGGACAACCGAAGCATGTCTGGGAGTAGCGGAAATGGGATGAGAGTGCCTTGGTACAATGAAGCTAGTTTCCCCATCCGACGTGTCTGGCGAGCAGACTGGTCGAGGGAGGGCGGTGGCGGTGGGAAGTGTAGCAGTCTTAGCAACAGACGGAGTGTTGAGGCGGATTCGTCCAGCTCTAGGACTTCGGTGATATCTCGAGCTCCGTGAGTGTGAACAAAGCTGTAATCCTGGTCACAGCACAAGAACATGTTCCCTGTGATATCATATCGTGAGTCTATTTTGCCTGGAAGCAAGTAAGATTCAGGAAGCGAACGGAAGACTTGGGATGTTTGGAGTGCGCTCTTGTGCACATCGAATTCCTCCTGGTCGGAAATCGACCTAACTCGAAAGTCAGGTGCTTGGGGTGCATAGAACTCAAAGTTATCAAACATGGTGACTGCTTTGAGCAGCGAGATTAGTACGAGTTGAACAGGCACCCATCTTGATAACCAGCATCCTGGGAGGCATCCTAGTTCAAGAATACACGACGTGGCCGGCACGCGGCAAGCCGCAGCGAGTCCACAGCCGTAGTGAGTCATCCATGCATCAGTGAGTGTAGACGGTTGTTTCCATGCATTGCAAAATACATCGTAGACCTAAATCACGTATGACACAGCGTGAGACGACGAACCGGTGTGACGAGACGGTTAGAAGGGGGACATCAGCCTAGAAAGTCGAAAACAAAAGAAGAAAGAAGGAGAAGAGAAGAGAAAGAATGGGATGCATGCCCGTGGAGTCATGGAGAGCAAAAGGCGATAGAGGTATCATCGGAGAGAGGTAAAGGGAGCTGAAATCTAAATACCGAAAACCCTAGAGAATATCCATCACATCACTACACACTTCGGCTTCTTAGGGTCCTTAAGCGGCTTATCACCCTGCTTGCCATTCGATCCGCCGGCCTCCAATCGTTTCGTCTGTCGTAGCGCACGAACGAGATTTGTAAAAAGTAGCTCCACGTTATACGCGGTCCTGGCCGATGTTTCCATGAACTCGCATCCAAACGTTCGCGCAAGGGCAATGCCTTCCTCACGTGACACCTCACGCTCGTAGGTCTTGTCGCACTTGTTGCCCACCAACATGAAAATTGGCTTTTGACGCTTTACTTTGAGCATCGACTGTCGGAAGACTTCGAGTCGTTCGAATGTCGAACGCGAAGCGATCGAGTACACAAGTATAAACCCTTGACCCTCGCTGCCAAGAGTTGAGTAGTGGTCAAGGAAGGGTAGTGTGGGATACTAACCGTACCCATTGGTCTCTAAGGGTGGCGTACTCCTCTGACGCAATTGATAAGATTGGTCATTTCAGCCGTAAAGGGATGGCGTACCTTGTCCAGCAGTGTCGATGACCTCTACAAAGCACATCTTATTGTCCACGATAAGCTGTTTCCTATAAGCGTCTTCTATCGTCGGGTCATACGTCTGAACGGAATAAAATCAAACAGGGTGCCGAATGAGCAAACAGAAATCGTACTTCTGTGGGTGAAGAGTGAGCTGATGAGTTAGACACGACATCAGATGTGTCGACTTACCGACGAAGCAGTTTAGGGTGAACTGAAGGTGTGATCAGGGGCTGTGTTATAACACGGGGGGATGACTTACTTGGACGGCCAACGCAGTTTTGCCGACACCACCATCACCTAAGACAGCTACTCGCCAACTGTCCATAACTTGCCGACAGGAAAGGAAGAAAAGAATATGTGTAAGATTGGGGAAATGGTGTGTGGGATGGCAAGAGTCTGTGGGGAGGGCTGAGTGAGGGCGGGAGAGTGGGATGGAGATGCAGACCTTGGATTGCTTCAAAGCGATGAAATGGAAAGGATGGGGGTCCCTGAGGAGAAAAGAAAGGGGAGAGGAAAGGAAGAATATGTCGTGCAAAATCGTGCAAGGTCGTAAAAATGAAGGCACGAAAAACGGCCCAGTACAGAGCAGGGAAATGCAGTGAGGAGGAGGAGAGAAAGAAGACGGCGTTGATGAAAGTGTCGGTGCTCCTTCGAAGCGTCGTATTTCTATTCTGCAGCGGCACTGCAAGTTCTGATGGGACCGCTTAATCCTCCGAAATCTGCCCTCCTTTTGGTCCCAATCCCCCCCAAACTTGGAAAACCACGCTAATTATATTTCCTCTCAATCACCCCTCTCCGTCCCTGGTATCCTTTGTCCTCCCCGGCCCAGCGTCCTCACGAGCGTCCCAGGTTGTCGTCAGCACAGCACGCCATGCCCTGCGCCCATATCTGTCCACTCCCACAACTCTCTCACGTCTCACAACCCTCATCGGCTATCGCCGCCCGACTCCTGGCATTGGCAGGCCCGTGGCGTCTACCCGTCTTTCTGCTCAGGACGTGACGCGTAAACACTTTGGCGGAGGGTTTCACCTGTCTCTCCACCCATGATCTACTCTCATCAGGGATGCACCTTTTTGTGTATCCTCCTTTGGTCTAGCTCCGCGGACAGAGGATCGACGTTTTGGTCACTCGGGTGCCCACAGACGCTCCGCTCGGTTGAAAACTCGTTCCTTTCCCTCCGCAGCCGTTTCGCATTGTCCTGCTTGCGCCCTACAGAGACCCGAATAGGTGTCTGACTCCCTGATATGCTCCTACTCAGTCTTCTTCCGAGCTTTCCGCACGTTGCTGTCATCTTGAAAGCTGAAAGAGCAAGCGCTCATTCGTACGTAAAAAGGTCGCAATATTCACACATAGTCTGGTTTTAGAGCATATCTACTTCGAGTCGATCGTCGGATCACATCCACTCTCCTTCAACAATGTGCCGTTTTGAGAACCCATTGCGATGAGTACGAAATATTCATTTTAATATTTGGAGACCCAAATCCTCAGGCGAGCTGACACCTTCCTATCTACCTGCCTCAGATGATTACAGCCAGCACACCCGAAATGACATGACTTGCCGATCAAGGGGAATGCAGAAAAATCCTTACGGCCAGCCGACGTTTCAAACATCGTTTGCTCGATCTCCAGGGCTTATTGCCGCCGGAATAAAGCGATAATGATAAGAATAACCTCGGATCCAGAGCCATATGAAGGGGCCTGGAACAAACCATTTGGTATTTGTTTACATGAGCTTCGTCACACCGGGAGAATTGTGAAAAAAAAGGACGAGTGGGGAAACGATGTGATTAATGCGAGTGTTGTCTAGCATCCGATGCATTCGAACAAACCTTAGTAAAGTTAAGTTCATAACACGCCTTTGCCTCGTTTCCGGTTGTTCGATGGAACCGAAGTCGCGAAAGAAAACATTTTTCAGTTAGCGGAATTGAATAGATTCTGTCGTCCATTACGATGATTTGGTACCAATGAATTCACATGTATCGACACCATCCACTGACATGTGTGGAACCCGCCAACACTTACGAAGGCAAGTACATGCACAACAAGCATGTTCCTTCGTTTGTTATCGACACGACCAGCGTCAATGCGAAGAAAGGTGGGAGTGGTTCTTGCTATCCTCTGGATGCGACGGCAGTGGTGCTCATCAATTCGGCGAGGAAGTGGGGTAACCTGAGCTAACGAGCATAAGATGTACACACTTATGCTTATCCGACACATGAAGCTGATCCGTATCATATAACCAGCAACATTGTGCTTGGTCCATCTGGAAGATCCGAAAACAGGTATAACTTTTTATACTATATGCATATTCGGTTGAGCTTTGTTGTGCATTATTTGTATTAGGGTTATGCAATACAATGTAGATATGACTACTGTGACTCATCCTTATCTACCTTGACCTTAACATACCTATCCATCATTGTCTGCACAAACACTCCTTGTCCCTACCACCTTGACTTCGTCACTGGCTTCCCCCACCTCACCTTGCTAAGTGTGAGTAGATCTGTTTGCATTTCATGAGGCTGCCTACAACTTAATCAAGAGGGTGAAGTATGAAGAGTTGGTTGTGATCTCCATTGTAGTAACAAATACTATTGTTCCCATTTGCAAATCTAACCTGTATTTAGGCAGAGTGCCATAGGATAGGGTAAGCATCAAAGAGAGAGAGAGACCTAAACCAAGAGATTGGAGCAAAGAGGATGAGTGGTAAATGAGATGAGACTGGTATCTCCTTAGGCTTGCACCAGGATTTGGCAGGCTGGCAATGGATTCCTTAGAGAAGGAGAGCAATTGAATATAAGCATGAAATCCAAGGACAAAATAATTGTACTTGGTAGTAGTGATTCTTATGCTTGGTCTGGTATTCACATGGATGGATGCTGCTCCAGTTTACAGTATTGAACTGTACAGCTATGATATCATCATGTAAAAGGTGTGGGAAGGTGCAAACAAATGCGAAAGTAATAACAATTAGGCAAGCAATGAGCACTCTGAGAGTCTGAGATAAGATAGGGACAAAGTGAGAAAACTTAGTTGTAACATTTACCCTCGAGACTTATGCAAAGCTCCTGGGGTTATCCTTTATTATGGCTTTGTTGGACTTATGAGGCTTGTAAGAGGCATGACCAAGCCGAGGCTAAAACATCTGTGCCAGCCGTGTGAGTTCTGTTCAGTAGGATAGTGAGGTGATTTTCACACCCGGTCAACATATTGCACTCGCGCTGGCGTTATTATGATAATTCGGACGTCCCTAATAACACATTTTCAACAAAAATAATTCTGCAAGGCTTCTGAGAACTATGGGCAGTCTGGTTTACGACAGCGAATGGTTTGTTATCTCAAATGCATACAGTACAACTTATCCCAACGAACTGAAAGACCCTGACGTAGGACGATATGTTTTCCGGGACTTTAAGCTTATAGAAACGCAATGCAATGTGACGAAACCAGACCAGGATGACATGAAACCCCTTTGGCCCGACTGCTTGGGAGCGATATACTGTACCATCGACTCAGAAGCTGCCTAAGTGGAAACGTGCCTGGTACATGTTGAACCTGGTCAAGAGGAACCCTTGTCGCAGCTTGTCTATACGTGGGCTAGAACTACGCCATTTCGCTGCTCGACTGGGGTGGGGGCTACACACACACGTGCTAGGTAACCCTCTATCCAAGCTGCTACGGGAGATGCGCATGGATAATACCATCCTTGGAGCGGCCTATTGCATGAGCTGTCACATTAGGTGTAGGTGCACGCCCACCACCCTTATTGGCGCCGACAAGTCGATGGATAGCAGACCCAACAATCTCGAAATGAGAGGATATTCAAGTGACTCAACTGGCTGACTGAAGAACATCTCCATTAACATGGTACGTGCCTACAAGTGATGAGTGCAGGTTGGCAAAGAGGGCACGGAAAATGTATACATATGGGAACGGAAGGCGGGTGACTCGATGGCAATATTGGAACATGTGTACCTATATTCTAATGGAACAATGGGAGTGGCGTGTAATAAACATTGAATAAGAACCTCCAGAATGCAGCCTAGTAGCGAAACGGTGCAGAGGCGTCCGTGGACACACAAAGTGGGGGATCAATGTTCGTGTGACGAGAAAGAGGTCAGTCTTGTCGACTGAACTCTACCTGTGTCAGGTCAAGGACGAAGGTCGTCTTGAAATTCTGAGGAGGCTCGATGAGTTTGACAGGCTTCGTTGACGAGAGGGTGGTATTTTGTGATATAGAGGCGAACGGTCGGATGGGGCGAGAGGGTGCAAAGTGGGGGTGGCGATGTGGCGACGGTCTTGGTGGAGCAGAGACAGAGTTGTGGGAGGGTCCAGCCAGCGGAGAGGAGACGTATTGTGAAGCAGCACCGAGCTGGGAACGGACGGAGGACATGGTGAGAGTTGCTACAAAAAAAGACAGTGAGGAGAGGCCAGTGGGAGAGGGGAATGAGACTCACCCATTTGTGGGGGTGGACAAGGACCGTGATGACGCCGAGTCGCAGACTGGTAGTCGTTTGGGTAGATTTTATACGCGAGCTGCAAATCCGCTGGGGAATCCAAGTACAAGTCAGCTCACCGCAACAGGTTGGGGTTCGGCTGGAGTACACCAAACACTCGCAAACATGTTGACAAAGATGAGCCGCCATGCATTCAAATGTACGGGTCATGCTACAGGTTTCATAGGATAGGAAATATACAAAGTTGCTTGGCTCCCACTGCAAATAATGGTGCGTGAACGATAGATAATATACACCGAGGAACCTTTGCCTCCAAATATGTGTTAGTTAAGCCATCCGAACGGAAAAGAAATTTGTTTAAAAAGGGAGTAGGAAAGAAAACGAATGAATTGTAAAGTTCCAATTAAATTAGTCCTTTGTTGAGGTTGTGGATGATATCGTCGATGGAATGATACACTTCGGGCAACGGTCGGTGTCAGGTCGCCCTTGTTTCGCAGCAAACAAAGGGGAACCCGGAGCTCAGCCTTGCAAAACTGCGATCATGCCTCTTAAGGTGAGGCAGCTGAGTCAACATGTATACCCAATTAGGATGACAGATTAGCTGTCACAGTGCGGTGTGAATGTGGATGAGATCGAGGTGAGAACTTGAATGGTGGGCTGTCGAGGTCCATCTGGCAGGGGGACCGTCGTGGCAGTGGCATTGATGTCCCATGTGGACTGGAGCAGATGCTCCAGCGTGGCTGCGGGCAAGGGCAGCGCTTATTGAACGTCGACGAGGAGATTGCGCTCGAGGATATACTTCCCCTCTTTGTATTTCTGGGAAGCTTCATATGCTCGATCCTGTGATCACAGTTACATGAGTGAGAGTGAGAGTGAGAGTGAGTACAGACGTATTTCCATCCAAGGATGGTGGCGCACTTGACGCAGTAGATGTCCCGAACAATGTGATTGCCTGTCGTCATCTGGCGGTCATTGGGTTCGCCTTCGACGACATTGACACTGTCCAACAGTCTGAGCTGTGGGAGGGCGAACACAGCGATAGAGCACTTACACCCCATCAAAGAGATAGGCGCGCCCGTGCTGGCCATTGAATGCCTTTGGGGACTTTTAGTGGCGAGCATGGGGGGAACACACTAGAACACTCACTCGAGATATCATCGAGTGAATGGTGGCAAGATGAGTCTTGCACTTGGAACAGCCATAAATGCGCTCGCCGGCGAGATAACGGCGGTATTTCATTCCCATGTCGGGTGGAGATGCTGGTGGGGGAAGAGTGGGTTGCTCGTTGAGAGGTAGAGTGGGATGTCGGTGTGCAGAGAGGCGGGCGTTCTTTGTACAGTGGGCGTATGAAGGAAGGTGGTGGGCTGCCGAAGTCGAAGAGTCCCCTTTACGGTCGGGACACGACGCCTCATTTAGGCGGCGGGCTTTCCCACCTTTGGGCAGTTTCCATCATGCAACTGCACTGTCGATGGCTGTATCACCAGGTTGACGTTGCCTTACTCTACCGCTGTACAGCATGGCCGCCGTTCTCCACACAGTCTGTGTCACTGACGAATCCGTCCATGCGGCAACATGACCTGCGCCGTGTTGCTCGGGATGGCTTGAATGCATCTCCGACTGTCCGATTCAAACTCCGAGACCGGACCGGATGAGCCCCTCGGTGGCAGGAGTCCTGGAGGTGGTCAAGGTCCACGCACCGCGCCCAATGCATCGCAAAGAATGTGTGGAGGCGAGCGCTGTACCGAAATGTGCGCAGGTTAGTCTTGTGCTGTCCATGGCTTGCTCCTTCTCATCCCTCCCCTCCAGAAAAACAGGACAAGACCATACGCCTCTTGTCGCGTGCACTTCATCGCATCCGCACCACTCCTCCTCGCATCATCGCATCCCCAGCAACCCGTGAGTTTGTTCCCCGTCCTTCTCTGTGCCTCGCCTCACCACCTCTCCCCAGAACCTCGTCGTGCCGCCGTGGCCGTTGTCATTCGTGTCGTCCCCTCCCCCACTACTCCCCCACCTCCCGCTGATGCACCCATTCCGACACTCGCTCAATTTTTTGAGCTCGACTGGGTCAGGGACCCCGCTGCTTGTCCAGAGATTCTTTTCCTGCAGAGAGACAGCGGTTCTGCCTCGGACGGCCTAAAGACCAGCTTGTCAGGCGAGGGCAGCACCCATCACAGTAGCAGAGCCGAAGCACACCTCGCCTTTCCAGGCGGAAGAATGGAAGAGGGGGACGAAGGTGGTCTCTACACAGGTACGTCTGCCTTGGTCGACCAACCCGTCGTCGCCGTCTGAATGCCCAATACCTAGCTATGCGGCAAACATGGGAAGAAATCGGTTTGGATCTCGCTGAGCGCGACTTTACATGTATCGGACAGCTCGATGACCGGGAAATCACCACCTCTCTGGGCAAACGATTGCTCATGATACTTTCTCCCTTTGTTTTTTTGCAGCTCACTCCCCGCGCGCTCTCAACCGAACCCGCTGACGGCACTAGTATCCATTGGACGCCACTCAAAACACTTGTCAGTGTCGTGTTACCTGAAACGGTTGGACTTGTGGATTCAAGAGGAAAGTGGTCAAGTGTAACAGTAGATGCCGCTTCCAGGCTGACGCCACGGCATGCTGCTGTCCTAAAACTTCTCGTTCGCGTCCTCATCGGGAGTATGCAGTTTCCCGCTATTCTCCTTAACGTACCAGATTCCAAATTACCCCTTTCCGCCGGCTCCCCTCCTCTTCCAGCTAGTGCTTCATACCCCGTGTTGGCACAAGATGTGCTCGAAAAGGGTATTATATCTGACAAGGGGGCTCCAGAGAAGCGGAAGAAACGATCCATCCATCGTCAGCTCAAGCTGTGGGGTCTCTCGCTTGGCATGACATTAGACCTCATGGCAAATATGTTACCTGAACCATCGCAGTCAGAACAGATCGCTGGACGACGCCTCCCTAGCCTCGGGTTACCCTTCCGACCTGTCGGCGGCGAAGGTATGCGCGTTGACGCTGTAGCCCCCAGCCTTGCCAGCGTATTTCCTCGGTTCTCGTATCCAGATGTCAATTTTTGGATCTGGTAAGGTTTGCGTCGTGCTCTTGCTGGTCACTTTGTTCACCACAGCATACTAGGGTGTTTGGCAAGCGCTACCGTGAAGTCGTACGTGGTTGGGAGGCCAGCATCCGCGAGGGCGGTTCAAACGATCGACGGCAAGCCTTCTCTTGTCTTGTGTTTTGCAAGTGCTGACCGCTTCACACAGCCTCAACTGGTCTGGAACTGCTCTAAACACCTTTTACGCTGCAGTTCGCAAGGCGCTCGTTGTTGTCATCGTTCTTCGTGCTGTCGGTGTCATCTGTGGCCTTTTCTTTACTGGATGGTGGATCTTGGCCTAAGTATTACTTTGATTTATCCCTTAAGAGACATTGGACCCCTCATATTGGGCAACATTTTCTCCGTGATGTACCTTCTTTACTCAACTGGGATACTGTCTTCAAAACTATACATTAGCCACACGTGCCCGCTCGCACTCTGTTACAAGTACACATGCGAGCCACGAGTTCTGTGTAACGATGATAATACGTATTTTCATCTTCCTACTATTGCAGATCAATACCTGTATGAGACATTCTTACATTCCACTCTTTACAGTAAGTTGATGGCTAACGGTGATATTACATTTCTCCATCTTGCGGTGTCAAAAGAGAAACAAGTGCAACTTTAGCCTAGGGGTAAACCACAAACTTCACAGTCATGACCTCCATGCTCATTTTCAAAGGTGCAATGAGGACAGATCCTGACTCGAGAGTTGCCACTTCCCCGACTCTGAGAAGCCTCTGCTGCGGCAATCTGATCGAAGATATCCTGGGGAATTTCGTCATGGATATGTCCCAAGTCAGTTGGTGCCGACGATGTCGGACGAGCAGCTGTTGGGCATATCATTGTACCCAAGAGGTCCTATCATGTTCTGCATGAAGAACTCACGAGCACTTTCACGGGAAAAGGTCATGAGAGTCTGCCATCCGTCTGTCTTCATGAGGGCGTCCAGCACGGAGGGATCTTCCAACAATTGGGGCGAAGTGGCCGTCCTAATAAGGATCTTTGAGTCGTCCTGAACATGTTGGGTTAACTGGGAGCGCGAGTCATAGGGTAATCGAAAACTATACCGGTGACAGTAGCTGGGTGGTTTCAAGGAATGCAATCAGGTGCCAATCACTAAACCATTTCGCAACCTCGAGACGCTTAACCGCGTTGCGCGTGTCCTCAAGGGACGGCGTTCCCAGGCGGTTGAGCGAGCTGAGAATGGTCTCGACCTGCTGATCTTCGAGTCCGGGACGATTTTCAATGGCGAACTCCGTTGATTGGAACACTGGGTTGGGTGTTTGGGGAAAGCCATGAGTGACCTATCAAACATTTCATGATTGCCAGGATAGCACGACGCAAAGTCACGCCTACATTGACGAGAAGATACTCCACTGGAAAACAGGGTTTTGCACTCTTCTTAACCTCAAGGCCATACTCATTCTTGTACCGATAGAACACGTCGGGAACGTAACGTGCGGAGTCTTGGTTACGGTCTTCCTCCTTGACTCGGACGATGCCAGGTTCTACACTGGGTTCGATCATATCTGCTGCAACCATGGCACAGGCTTGCTCTGACATTTGATAGGCGGAGATGTCGACTTGACCATCTTCTGTCGCGGTAAGAATGGCGGTGACCATACGCGAGCCAAAAGCGCCACTCGAGGATGATCGAGATAGGGTAGGATTGGCATTTTGAACTGTGGCAGAAAAAATAGCTTCCAGCGAAGAAACAAAATACGATTGCGCGTGTCGTTTGTAGACATTTTTGGTTCGATCGTCTGGAGTTGGGTCAAGATCCGTGAAGATATACCCAACGATTGATAGAGGGGTTGACGCTGATTTAGCTAGCTCCCTGATGCGTTGTTCGTCTTCCCACGGAATACCCAGAGTCAGACCATCGAGCTCGCCCTCCTGGGGGGGTTCATGAATTCCCTCTACTACGGCTTTAATGCCCATCGGAACCTCGGTGTAAGGCTCATAGCGTCCTATAAGCCAACCGAAGCGCTGGAGGCCAGTTGCTCTCCAGGCTTGTAGGAATCGTTCCACGATGGATTGTGTTGCGAATTCCAAGTGGTCTACCATTCGGAACTGTTGAGACTGTAGAGTAATCGCAGACGGCTGACAGGCGGTACATATTCCTGATGGCCACGATGGGTGATTACCTGTCGGACAGGGCACCTTTACTTTATACGAAGTGGGGGAAAGGGGGGGGAGAGCCTGAGCAGCAGCGGAGAATGACTTTGGAGAGAGCTTGCGGAGATATGCGTGGTATGACAAATGCTTTATGCTGTGGTCAGCCTGGTAGGCCGCGTCATAGGGCTCCAAGGGCATGCAATAGTCACACATGCCATTCGACGCGTGTTTGCAAAAGCGCGAGTCACGGCTCCGGGGAATTTTACCGTCTCTTGATCGCCAATAGGAGTCGACGGGATCCTCCTGCACGTTTTCCCATATATCGATTTGCTGTGAGGGGTGTGTGTGGCCGTTTGTGGCGGGGGGAAGGGGATCTGGAGGGGTGGAGGTGGAGAGATCGTGATAGTTGACAAAGATGAGATCGCCGTGTCTGGGACGATCGTCAGGAGGGGGAGAGGAGAGATGGGAGAGATGGGTACTTCAATCCGAGTGACTGTAAATTTCGGCCGGTGAGACGTGTGGCGAGGGATTCGTTGCCCCGTGGCTGATTTGAGAATGAGATTGAGGCCGGGTCGATGTTTTTGCTGGCGGTCTGGACGATCTGGAGAGGAGGGGTCAGCTGGGGGAGGTGAGCTCAAGGATGGAGTGTGCCTTGTCGACGAGGAGACGAATGTCATCGGATGGCGAGAGTTCGAAGCGAAAGTTGCCGTCCTTGGACCTGATTCTGATGAGCTGGGGGCAAGGATCAGTGGATTTCAGTGGACGGGTGGGACGGCGGACACTTGCCATGGTCTCGGTTGCCTGACAAGTTCTGTCACCCGCACTTTGCATATCGGTGTCGATTACGTAACCGTGATTTCCGTCATCATGAGGAGGGATTGCGAATGAACCCGTCCAGTTCTCGAGTTTCAGAAATGGCCGGCCCATGTCCTCCTCCTCACCCAACCAACAGCATCTCCAAGACGACATCGCCGCCGAGCTCGCCCTCTGGAAACTGCTCGCGCTCGACATGCCATTCCCCACAGAGAACCACCACGGCGATCAGGGTCTCTCCAATGACGACTCCAGCGTACGGTATCCCTCTCAACACTCCCTAACATAGCTCACATCTTTGCCGTGGCGCCAGCGTCCCCAACTCCACATCCAAGTACCCCACTCTGCCCCGCCCTCATTCCCCCCAGAGACATACAATTACCTTATCCATGCCCTCCTCTCCCTCCAGGGCTCGTCGTCTCATCCATACCCTCAGAACTATCCGCCGACGTACCCGTATCCAATGCATTCAACCCTCTTCCCCGACTACCATTCTCCATGGCCGTCCGCCACCGCCCCCCCTGTCTCATCTCCCTCTATAGCTGGTCTTGCTTCGTTTTACCAAACAAACCCAGCGATGTCGATCCCTCTGCTCACTGGACCACACAGCGCCGGCCCTTCGCAACTTACCCCTTCTCCTACAACATCCCCCACCACCCCGCCCACGGCACAAGACCAAGAGGGAGCGGAGGATGCGACATCCATGGATGACGAAAAGCGGCGCAGGAACACGGCTGCCTCCGGTGAGGTGTACACCACTCCTGACAGACCGTCCTTCTGACCGCACAGGGTGCCCACAGCGCGATTTAGGGTAAAGAAGAAGATCAAAACGCTCAACCTCGAGCGTACGATCGGAGACCTGACCGGAAGGACAGAAGAACTCGAACGGGAGGCAACTGACCTCCGACGAGAGAACGCATGGCTAAAAGAGATCGTCCTCCTCAAAGGTAGAAAGTTTGCTGGTTTGAACCTTGGATCGCAAGCGCCAGTACTCGGGAATCGCCATGACGAAGACGAAAATGACGATCGCACGAGCGGCGAGTCAGAGCCCGAGTCGACAGCAAAACGCAAGGGAAAGGGAAAGGATAAGGAGAGCTGAGGGGATACTCGACTTTATTGACATCCAATTTGTACATGTTCTAGTTGTTCATTGTCAAAGTCACTGCGTGCTACGTCGATCGTTGACATTCCCACGCAACCACATCTTAGACATGTCGTTTGGGCGTCCACCATCCATCAATGTCGGTTTCCAGGCCACTCCTCCTGATCGCGGTTCATTTCCCCTTGACCACGATGGTATGGACTGATCTTCCACTCATCGGCATCGCGTTGACCTTGCCCTAGGTGAATGCAGAGACAAAATGATGCAGTACATGGCCTGCCTCAAAAAAAATTATAGTACGTCCACACCCTGCAGGTCATTCAGCAAACAATATCTCGAGTGCCGAATGTCCAAGTGAGTCCTCTGTCTTCTCCTCGTCATTTAAACAACTTGTGTCATATTGCAGAGGACTCATGGAACGCGATGATTTCAAGAACCTCGGGCTAGGAAGTGTCGACGACGCACGCGTCTCTACCTTGTCGAAGGATCAGAAGCATCCCTGAAGCCATCCAGTCGGTTCCAGTTCGTACCCAACGGATGTTGATACGCCGAGACCTTCACGCAAAGTTATTCCGAGGAGACCATATCGTAGACAAGATAATTCCCTCACAGCTTGAATTTGTTTGTCTGTTGACCCATCGGTCAGTGTCTTCCAGTCTCTATCATCACACTACCTAGATGTACTTTGTTCCCCCGAATGTGTAGGCATAGACAATGAATTCAAGTGGGGCTAGCAACTCGGCGCTCGATATCGTTCTGATGGTTGCAAGTCCCGGAAAGATCGAATGCGTGTCTATTAATTTCGTGTTCCCCGGTATGATTCATGATGCGCAACTGTCTTGCCCTTGCACGTTCGCAACCAAATCGAGTAACTTGCTTCATACATATGAAATATTTCTCCCACCAAACAAAGAACGTTCGTTTGGACAGTGGTCGAATCCTGCCGCCCAATGAGATTTTGTTTCATGCAAGGGACGCCAGCGGCTGCCCAATTTCTATGTGCTTGTCGCAGTGCTGACTCGGTGCTTCCATGCTTTCTCGCACATACCTGATACTTGCCTCTCTAGAAGTGTTTCTTGTGCTGGCTTCGCCTGCACAAGAGACATTCACATCAAATAACAAACCTTACGATGTGCAGGTGTGTATTTTTTTTTCTCGCCGACCAGGATCCGTCTTTACCAGGTACATCCAACAGGCCCATCGAGGCGGGAGGGGTAACACGGCCGAAAGCATTTTGCCGAGTTTTGCATGGTATGCTGGCATTTGTGATATTTGCATGAATCGGTCATGAAATCAGCCAAGGGGGCTTATTGACGGCGCAACGACTCTAGAGCTCGATAATGGCATCACGTCGGTCAGTGACCTTTCGATGTATATCTTCATGGGATCTCAACTTTGCAGGATGGTGAGGTTGTCGTATGGCACGACAACCAAATAAAGGCGGGAAAGTGTATAGATACTCACCCTGTCGTAAGTTGCAAAACGCTTCTACACTTTATCTTCTCATCAATATCCACAAAGTTCCCCGGCGACCCTACGTACCCATATGTTGGCAAATTTATTGCAAACTTGACATTAGCCCAAATAAAGACCATTGATTGCGGATCAAAGCGGCAGCCTGACTTTCGTATGGATCCTTCGCTTTCCCCCGTATCTGACGATGACCTGGCCAAAAGCTCAGCAACTTCTTTACCCTGGTGCTCGCATATCAACACTGCAGGAAGTGTTCGACTTTGTGGAATGCGCAGATCCCTCGCATCGGATATTGTGGAATGTAGAATCAAAGATCAACGCCGAGCATCCCAATCACACTGCGAGAGTTGAAGATTTCGTACAAAAGCAGCATGCGATCTTCTTTGCCAGCCCTTATTACAGATCAATCACAGTGAGTTGCGTTATCAAAGAGTGGAGTGTCATCCTGACTCAGGGTCTCAGTACCAAAGTTTCGATTGGAGAACTCTGATCGAAATGAAGGTAATAATATTTTTAGAGTTATTGTATCCCTTTAACGCTGAAATTTTACAGAAACTCGATCCTCTGATCCCAATATCTGCATTGATTGACGAGTATGCACGGTCCGATGTTTACCTCTGCTGCTGCGCTGACATCGAATAGAGAGACGGCTTTCACTCCGGATAACAATGCCAGCCTGTGGCTTGGTGGTTTACACCTTGACAACTTCCCGGGCCCATCTCTTGGTCAAAAGATGGCTCAAGCTGCACGGGCTACCAATGCAGATATATTCTCGCCGTGTGGGACGTGCTTTATCCCTTCCTTTGTTGCCTTTGAAGACGATCTTAATTTCACGACACAAGCCATGGTCCGGGAAGCCCACGCTCTTGGCCTGAGTGTCAAGCCATGGACAGTCAGTTTTTTGAACATCAAACTTTGCATTGCCATGCCATGCTGATTCGGTACTCTATAGATGAATGGTCTCGATAAGGTTGACGAGTTGCTCCGATTTGGCGTAGATGGTATAATCACGGATTGTATGTCGTGTTGTGCTTGTTGCGAAGTGTCATCTGAATGCACAACAGATCCTAGTGTTGTCAGGAGATGGGCGAAACAGCAAGGTTTTGCAGTGGCACCAAAGTACCCCAAGCAACGTGTCTTTTCGTGCTTGGGAAAACATTTACGAGGAACCCACGAATAGATGTACAATACGACTGCGGCACAGTAGATACACAATAGAGTCCGATCTTGTAACGTCATCGCTGGCAGTTCGCCGGCCGAACGCGTACTCTGGCTTCACGGATATAAATGTACAAGTATCCCAGTGAGCCAAGGACATTGTAAATGTGTGCCCAGAAGCCCGACATCATTGTGGTCGGGGGAGGGATATCAGGGGTAAGTCCATCTTCCAATGTCGCTCAACCCGACGCTGACCATCGACTAGACGGCGATTGCTCTGTTTCTGTCACGCCTGAACGCGAATGTCATCATTCTCGAGAGCCGCCCCGGTCGACCTACACTCGCTGAAGGCGGGATTTTGTTGCTGGCTTCGAATGGAATGCATGTCTTGAATGGACTCGATCTGGCTCAGACACTTCTCGAGCAGGATAGTGGTGTCCAAGTACCCTGGATAACGATCAACGATTCCGCAGGTGGACTCATTGGCAAGGTACCACATGGCTCGGAGGAACGCTATAGCTTCGCCTCCACCATGGTCATGCGCTCGGACCTTCATGACGTCTTGCTGGACCAAGTAGAGAAAAAGCGACTTCATATCAAGTGGGGCGCTCAAGTACAATCCATCGAGGAATCCGACGACGGTGTACTCGTGCGTTGGGTCCAGGATGGACTATCGCAGGAAAAGAAGGTCGACCTCCTCATTGGAGCGGATGGTATCTGGAGTACGGTCCGACCAAGGTAATGCTCCAGTAACCAAGCCAGTAACGTCACAATTCTGACTGCTCCTTCGAAGCGTGTACAGTTGCCTCGGACTCTCCGCACCCAAGCCAGAATATAGCGGTTTAGTCGGCATTGGCATTCTCATCAACATTGATAGCGTGCCTGGGTTATCAGACCTCCTTACCCCGAATCAACCATGTGTCATGATGCATGGGCGGCAGGGATTTGTCGGAATGGCAGTTTTCGACAAGGAAAGGAAGAAGGTGGGATGGTAAGTGTCGCCAGTCCATTTCCAGGATGCGATGCGCACATTCGATACACATCCCAACTCCAGGTGGACGACACACGAAGCACCAGATCGAACCCGAGAGGAATGGAAAGTTCCCAAGAAGCAAGCCTTGCTCGAGGTGCGCAAAATTCTTTCTACGCATTCCACGACTCATGCCGATTTTCGCAGATGCGGGAACGATACTCGGACTGGGCATTCCCGGTTCCCCAACT
>JBBPLK010000008.1:64337-89779 GCA_038089735.1 Exsudoporus frostii
AGCTCTTGCCCGACGAGGGATCTCGCAGAAGCGAGCTATCACAGCAAGGCAAATCTGTTGGTAGACATCTTTTATCGCGGGATCAGACTCCGTGGCACCCACAATATTAATGGTGTGCACCCCATTTTAGTACATTCCATGCAATCTCTGAGTGATATTTCCTGATCAATAGAACTATGTTGGAAGCTGGGGGAAGAGTACACGATCAGAATATTCGAAATTCTACAACTAGTGACGAATCAATCTATCAGTCCCCTGGATAACTGATAGCTATGCCTCCGAGTGCATCCATAAGGCCTGAGATATCCTTGTCATCAAGATTTGGTGGGGCAGTGGAAGTCTGCTGCATAACAGGACTATTCCTGGTTGGACTCACAACCATCGAGTGTGGCGAGTCTATGATGATGGGTTAGCAACACTCAGCACTGCAATATTCATCTGTACCTCGAGGCCTGGCTATGGCCATACGGCTGACCTTGGGGGTCACTGGCTTTCTTCCGACGAACAGAGGGATTAACTTGCCCGCTTTGCAGGCACCACACACTGTCCCCGTAAAGTTATACGAGTAAATGACATATTCGACCGCTTCGACTTACCACATTCATCTGGTCGTATAGATTTGGAGTATCTACCATAGCTAGGAGCAACTAATCAGACGTTTACAGGAGGACTTCATCGTGCTCACATCTTTGAGCACTTCTCGCATTCTAAAAATTCGAATGTGAGATACCAAGTAAGACAATGGCAACAAGCTCACTCCATTCATATGGGTATGTTATCTCGTAGTTATGCCGGGTCTAACATGATCAGTACGAGCAATTCCAAGCTAAGTGAAAACGCCTCACAGAAATATGGATATCTGGATGCTTGTGCATCACTTTGTTCGCCCTGTTAATAATGTTTTCAACAGTAGATCAAGGTAAAAACGACATGATACTAACCATGATTTAAAAAGTTGACCGTGTCCTTCCCGAGGGTGATTATCAATCACCCAGCATGCTAAATGGCACATCTCGTGAGATAGGGTATTTCGAATGCGTTCTAAAATGACCCATTCAAATTGTGGGTACAATACGTTGCGTCTGAAGTTACAACCAACTTACCATCGCAGTCCAAGATCTTGGATGCCAATTCAATTCTCGTGGTATGTGCGCCGTCACGCGAGCTAAAAATTCAGTATAGTCAACTTGGCTAGGGTTCCTGGATGTGTGGCTTACTCACCGGTGCCAGCGTGCTCGTCCCGCAGTTGTCAACAGGCGTTTGCTCCATTCTAGGGTAGTATTCTTTGGGAGGCGACCACCGAAAACATCTTTGTTGAGCTCAGCAAACAGTTCGTTGGCATACTTGTGTTGTCGGGCTTGCTCTTTCGTCTCACGTGCTGAACGCCCTTGTCTTTTGCTTGGTGACTTCCGTGCAGCCTGAGAGAATTCAGGAATGGCTTTCTTCTTCGGAGAGTCGAGCAACGGGTCGCCCTTTGCAACATCTTGACCTAGTACACCAATAATCTCGGTGAAACATCCCCTAGTATGTTTAAATCCCGACGATACCTTTAGCAGGAAAGATACTTCGAATTGGCCGTTGGGAGCCTGGGGGATCATTCCTAGACAAAAGTAGGCAAATCGGAACAATATTTTACCAAACACGCACAATACGAGAATGCAGTCCTCGTCAGACTCTCCGTCATCACTTGTATCGACATACAAAGGTATGTGTTTTTTGAAAGGTGGTCGTTGTATCATCGAGCCCGTAAACTCTTTTCGTGGCCCCTTGACCAAAGGGGACAACATGTCCGGAAGGTCCGAGGAGTTACCCGACTCGCTGTCAGTCAATTCGATAACATTGTTATCCCAGGTAGAACCTGACTCGTGATGTTTTTTTTCTCCTTGCAATGAAGATGCGAACTTGCTGCAATCATTGATGGGAATTCATGGAGAAGATCGCACTCTGGTAAAATCTCACCTAGAGTGTGGCTGACAAAACCTACAGATAATTAGAGCATTATTACCGAAAGATTGCAGCACAGTACAGAGACAAACACTTACACCTCGTCCTCAGAATCAGACGAAATCTCTATGATTTGGAGAGTAGGGCTAGTTTTGGCAGACGACAGTCCGTTTAGACCGTTGTAGTAGTTGGATGGCAGAGTCAAAAAAAGGTTGCCCCAGCTTACCTCGACCTGTCTTCATTATCTGATGCCATGACACCACTGGGTGCCACCATGCAATGTAGTGCCACTTCGATCACGTCGCGCGCGCAAAGTGGGCACGTGCTTCTCGAACATTATCACGTGACAATTTACTAATCATGTGAACTCTGCAACACCCGATATCATCGCCCGCCTAGCTCAATCGGATAGAGCGTCAGACTTTTACGTTTGTACGAGTCGTGCAAGGCGGTGATCTGAAGGCTGCGAGTTCGACCCTCGCGGTGGGCTATGTTTTTTTCTTTCTGCCTTTTAGCTGGTCCTGCGGATGATCTAGGGTACATATATACCTCTAGGGATAAAAGGTACTTGAGGCGAACCATGTTTAATGCAACTAAGTATCCGGGACTAACGAAAAAAAGGTAAGTAAAACAAGAAAGCAGAAACAACACTTCAAAACTATAGCCCACCGCGAGGGTCGAACTCGCAGCCTTCAGATCGCCTAGTCTAAGAGTCTGACGCTCTATCCGATTGAGCTAGGCGGGCGATAAGGATTGGACATTAAACGTTAATCTATGAGTGTCCACTGAAGATACGGAAAAAAGAACACACACAACACCATCTCATTACAACAAGATCGAACCAAAGACGACGACTACATACATCGAACATTACACCCCGACTCTGTAAATGTAAATGAGTAAGAGACCACCACCCAACCACGCAAAACTCGCCTATGAACAACCTTCTTTTGTCCGCTGAACCTGATGATCTCTCTCTTCTCCAGGATGAATAACGTGCGTTCAAGGGCATGACTTGAATAGCCTTGTTGCGTGACAAATTCCCTGACGAGACTTTGGTAGCTCGTACTCCACCCTACCGGCAGCCGCCTCCGGAGCTCCTTTTCTATGCGGCTCATCTCTTCGTTAAGCTCGCCTCGAGATATCCCATCAACAGAGCCTGCCGACACCGCATCCATAGTCGAGAATTTGAACAGACGTATCGCTTCTTCAACGTGATGATTTTGCACGATGGGTGATAGGGTTATCTTCGCCAGTGATTCAGATATTCTGATGATGGCTTCTAGTTGACTAGATATGCGAGTATTGGCAACGAAGGTAGGATAAATCAATGTTGAACAAACCGAATAGTTATTGGTATTGAACTTCGCTCGTCGTTGTCTCGCTCGACCTGCTGAACTTGCTTTCTCAGGCTGACGAAGTGGCTGCTTAACATTTCCTGAGCATCCTGGGAAAGGCGAGGAGCACATTTACTGCAAGGTACGTTGAGAACAGTAACTCTCAGTCAGGAGACGAACCATGCCTCTTGCAGTATGCAATATATCGCTTCATCTTGTCGATGTCGATCTCACCGATGACCTCGCCATTCTCAACATTTTGGTTCGGTCTGTTCATATGAATGTTCATAACATGCTTTGCAATCATCTGTTCGGGGGAATAAGGAATGACTGGAGTAATAATAAAAAAGGGTTAACGAACCCGATCACGCTGTTCGTTATGTTCGTCTTTGACTATGAATATCATGTCAAACCGTGACAAGATTGTAGTCTGGAAATCGATGTTCTACAAGAAGAAGAAAGGCTCAAGCCACCAAGACCAGTGTGAAAAATAGGCTCACCTCGCCTGGACTTCGTCCTTCATCGTACCTTCCCCACACTGGGTTCGCTGCTGCAAGGACGCTCGTCCGGGAGTTCAGGACCGTGGTGATACCAGCCTTTGCTATGGATATAGTCTGCTGTTCCATAGCCTCATGGATGGCAACACGGTCCTCGTCGCGCATCTTATCAAACTCGTCGATGCACACTACACCAGTGTCTGCGAGAACCATTGCACCTCCTTCTAGGTAAAACTCGCGCTAATCAAATCGAATCAGTAACATCTTAATTATTCTCACACCGACTCACAGAAACTGCATCACGTTGTACCGAAGCTGTCAGACCTGCTGCACTTGAACCCTTGCCTGAAGTGTACACAGCGATCGGAGCAACCTGTGAACACCATCAACCAATAACTGGGACACATAATAACGAGTCCTACCTTCTCCACGAATTTGAGTAACTGACTTTTAGCTGTACCGGGATCTCCAAGTAACAATACATTGATATCTCCCCGCAATCGCATCCCGTCAGGTAATACTTTCTTCGAGCCTCCGAACAAAAGGCAAGCAATTGCCTTTTTGATGTCTGAATGCCATAAATGATGTATGGATGTTCGGCAAGATGGAAACATACCTAGGCAGCCATAAATACTTGGAGCTACACTTTTCGCGAAACGTTCGTAGAAGCCTTCGCTTCGTGCCATCTCAGCGAATTCTTCTTCTTCTTCAGGAGTGAACTGCACTCCAAAGGGGTTTGAAGCTCCACCACCTGCAGACGGGGACGACAGCTCAATATGAACAAGACGAAGATATGGCTGTCGGAGAGCAGCCGGTCCTGCAGATTTCTAGGCTGAACTTCAGTGGCCTAAGGGGCAAGGGGAGACTGTCGAAAACTCACGTTTTTTGCCGAGTTGAATGTCGAATAGATCCCAGTCGCGATAATGCGTGAGCCAGGAACGACCTTACCCGTGAGATATCTATCAGCTGATAGAAGGATGTGTCGAGGAAGCTCCCCAACCGGTACCATATCCGGTGCTTCTTGGAGCTTAAGCGTTTGTTGGTCCACAAAGCTGGACTTCGAATGAACAATGTTGTAAGGATCCAGCGGACAATCTTTCTTTTGATTCTCGAGCTCGGGAGCGTCGCAGACCCTTGGGAGGCCTCTGTCAGAACCACTACCAAGACCACCAAGACCACCAGAGGGAAATATGATCTTCGTCGACTTGCACGCACGGCACTGGAGGTGGAGCTTTGTGGATCTAGAGGAGAGGACGGAGGCCGAAATGACGATGCCTGGTATACGAACTAGTTTATTCATCGTGTCCGCAGTAAGGTCACGAAATCGTTGCATGCTTAACCCAGACTGGATGGTTATTTGGATTTTGGGTATAGATTGGAGTGCAGCTTCCGCTCGCTCGTCAGACGCGCTTGCCAGAGGGAAAAGGATCGATCTGGCTGCTTTGGTGGCCGCATTTTCAAACTTTGCAAGCATGAGCAAGAGAGAAGGTCATGTAGCAATGAAGAGTGCCCACCAAGGGAAGAATATCCGCTGGTCGATCTTGGATCGCGTGTGCAAGTTCGTCGTTATACAAGCTAAGGTGGCGAAGGTCGATCTCTAGCTGGTACTGCTTCAAAAGAAGATTTCCACGTAAATTGTCTCTACAGAATGATCAGACACACAATCAGATATGATTCAAAAGGGGGGAGGGGGGCAAACCTGTATATAAAATCACCACCCACTCTGTACTGCAGTAAGAATTCGAGAAGGAGTCTTTCAGTCTGAGAGGGGGTATCCGTTGAGGTTGAATTAGGGGATGAATCATGGACATTGACGGTGAAAACCCGATTAGCATCAAAGCCGGACATGGTGTGAGCTACTCAAGTCACCTCAGGGAGCGCGACGCGTACGCGACAGTCGGTTCAGGGCAGGTCCTTTCGCGTTCAATGAAATTGTGAATCATCAACGACTCGCCTCCATTTCTAAACAGGTCCCGTTTAGCTCAGTTGGTAGAGCGCGTCACTAGTAATGACGAGGTCAGTCGTTCGAGTCGGCTAATGGGAATTTTTTTTTGCCTGCTTTTCTTGGCACCAAGCCCGAGTGAACCCCTTTTCCTTTTAAGCTAGATCTACCCTGCCAAAGACCAACATGACTCCAATGGACATCGACGAGCTTTCAGTCGTCCTCCCAGTGACTACTACGTCCAGCCTTTCTCTTTTACTGTGCGTCGAAACCACATGCCATCAATGTATCAAACCTCACGGCGCAGCGTGTATACAGTCATCCCCTCCCAATTCTAAACATCTCTGAGCACCTCACGCGATTGAAACTTCAGACGAAATCGTATCTGCCGTTTGGTAAGCTTTCTTCCTCAATCGACTGATAGCCAGACTGCAGACTGTGTATAGTACTTGGTGCGCTGCTGGGCACACAGAATGGTCGAGAGGTTGAGATCGTCAACACATTTGAGTTGGCAGTAGTAGAGAATGGACGTGATGACATGGTTGATCATGGCTTTCTAATGCAAAGACGGGATCAATGTGAGTCACTTTTCTTGGAGCGTTCTTTGCCTCATATGTCGTCCCAGATAAACAGGTTTTCCCTTCGTTGGAATTCATTGGGTGGTATACTGTGGCGCCGACGCCGACTTCCCGTCACATAGCGCTTCAGGATCAGGTCAGCTCGAGTTGTCAAGCTCTGTCCTTCGATAGTTAATAATTCGTCGTACAGTTCACGGGATACTGTTCCACACCGCTGCTCCTTCTACTTCAGCCCTCTTCGTCTGTATCCACTTCTTCTGACATCACTGGCCAAACCCTTCCTTTCAAGGCATATGAACCTTCTGTGGAGATTAGAGACAAGAAGACGCGATCTGTGTTCATCGAGGCACCATACAAAGTCGAAACAGGAGAAGCAGAGCGCATTGCTGTCGACTGGACAGCGAAGGGTGGAGGGGGGAGTACCAGTTGCGAGTATCTGTCCATCTTGGCGCCTCACAATACCAGACTAATGATGCTCAGTGGAATCCCATTTGCAGGCACAAAGAGCCGCAATCAAGATGCTTCATGAACGAATCTTACTGCTTGTACAGTATGTCACAAACGCGATCGCAGGTGGGTGTTGATTACTGGTCGTTCCCACAATCTAAATGACGGATCATACTACAGGCCAAGTCCCAAAAGATCACACAATTCTTCGATCAATCTCCGCTTTGGTTGCATCTCTTCCTGCCAGCGAGAATAAGGGTTTTCGCGAGGAATTCGACACGGTAAGTCTAGCTCCACTTCACAGCCCTTGTGAGCCCGCGTCTGTCGCTGTATCTCGATTCGGATG
This sequence comes from Exsudoporus frostii, assembly GCA_038089735.1. Lineage (NCBI taxonomy): Eukaryota > Fungi > Basidiomycota > Agaricomycetes > Boletales > Boletaceae > Exsudoporus > Exsudoporus frostii. The sequence goes on from JBBPLK010000008.1 coordinate 71,429, forward strand.
CTCCCGAAACCACTCCGACACCACTCAATGATGTCTCTCTAGGAATATGAAGATGTACAGCTCACGGCTTTCCTATCTGCACTGACAAAATCAACAAATGCATTGAATGATGTACGCGATGCTCGTTAGCAGGGATGAACCTTATATCTGACGAACTGCCCTCTAGCTGGTTGATAAGCACCTTGTCGTGAATGGTACTTCGCGTGATGAACGGGTCATGGGGCCTGGCCCAAGGAGGCGGGTGGGTAGACAAGGAGGCATGCTTGGGGATTGGGCGATGCACTCTTAGACCGGAGCACACGAACTGATATATCATCAATCCATGACACCCTCTATGCTCAGGCTTGGACGTCGGGACAATTTGATCGCACAACGATTAGCTACCTGAAGCGCTAGGTACCCAGCATATGCGTATCACTTGGAACGTCCATCAAAGGATGGACTACACCGGGTATGTAGCCGATGAGAAAGGGATACACAACGGTGTTTCAGAATATGTGTGCAGTGTCAGCCATTCGCTGCTTCCACCCAGTGTAAGACATGTCGCTGCAAGATACACTGGCCTTCTCGTTCCAAGTTGGGGGGCTGTTCAACACTGGGGTGTACATTTACATCCTGGGTTATAGTTGGCTGTGTAGGATATACATGTAGGTGCCTATAGCTATAGTATAGATCATCGAATCTTCGCTCACCAGAGATCGCCTGGAACCCAGCCCTGTAGGTAGTGACGTTCGTTGGGGGTGAGTTTGCAGACTTGGCCAGTGTCGGACCCCGAAGGATGGACAATTCGTTCACGTTAGGTGTTATTGCCAACAGAGATATCTGTACGTCGTCGGGCAATTCCAGCTAACGTTGGACTCTTGCCTGATTTCAATGCAAACTTCATATCAGCGAGGTAGCAGTTTAGTCTTCTGGATGTCCGATCACCCGAATGTCTTGATCCAACCCGATAGCCCCCTGATCGTCGACGTTGCGCAAGTATATGCCCTGGCGAGCGTCATCTGGCTCCAAGGTGTGAACCAGTTTGTAATCGGTCCCATGGCTAGCAAGGACGCGTTGTGTACAACGGACGCATCAGCGTCAACATTCGATGTCAAGGACGATGTTGCAACGCGACAGGCTGAAGGTAGCGCATGTGACAACGCGGTACTAGTGCGACCCTTGGCGTAGCCAGGTTTCACCCACTTGTCACCGCGCAGTTCTCAGGTGAAATGAAGGTCGTGAATGCGAGGTTTGAAACTTCATGGTAAGTATTAGCTTTCTGGCAAACCTTGGTCCTTGGCGCGGTCACTGCCCCCATTTTCACGAATTGTGCCGTGGAGCATACGTAAGAGTCATCTCCAGAAGAGAACTGCAGTACTGCAATAGATTCATCTGACTGTCTCTACTACCTTGGGTTGAATTATCGACATGGCCCCTATGTCATGCCATAGGCAATCCGCATGATCGGGCGCACGTTGTAGAAGTCTCAAGATATTAGGCGGAGAAAACACAGGTTACAACACACTAAGCACCAACTGCCTCCATAGCTGGCAGGTATCCCTCCTTGAGACTTCTCTCCAGTCTTCTGATCTCCTCGATCGAGGTTGCTTTTGCGATGGCCTGCTTGACTCTCTCTGCTTCCTCCTTTGACATCAGCCGGCCTGCCTTGCCAGCGAGTGGTACTGGCTTAGGCTCGTCAATTGTAATGGCAACCTTGGTGCTTTGTTTTGAAATGGTCGTGGATATGGTCGTTGCGAGTGCAGTGGGAAGACCCTCTGCAGTGAGAAACAGTGACTTGCCTGCCTGCCGCTCCTACATGGTGTGGAAGCGTTCAAGCTGTATCGAGGGCGGATGCGAAAACGACTCCCGGCGCACCTTATCCCGGATCCTCTGAAAATCCAAAACTCTCAGCGATGGTATTCTCCACGCAAGCCACTCGCGATACCATTTCTTTTCCCGTACAGGGTTCCCAATCAAGGATAGGTACTTCAGATTTTTTAGTTCTTTGAGGGGCTCGAGATCTCCGAGCTCGGAGATGCTGTTTGCGGTAAGAACCAGGGTGGTAAGATTTGGGACTGACAGGTTGATGGACGGGGAGATGGACGAGACGCGGTTATTCGCGAGGAGGAGTGTGCGGAGACGTTTGAGGAGGGGCAGGTTCCCGAGTGCGGTGATGGAATTATCCGTGAAGTCTATCGCATCATGCTGGTCCTGAGTTGGAGTGCAAGTCTGATGAGACCACGGAGAGCGATATGGGTGTGATCAGACAACACATGCCTTGGAGACACCCAAGTTTTCGATGGTGGGGATTTTGTACCCTTTGCCGTGCATCAGCGAGACACGCGATATACGACACCTTGGCAGACTCACCGCGAAGATCTAGCTGGCGCTCTCTGACAGGGTTTATTGCAGAGGGTGCTTGGGCGAGCAACTCTGGGGTGAGCTTGACCATGGCTGAAGTGGAGACCGTTTCAGACTCAGACGAAAACGACTTGGCATCCGAACCAAACCCGCCTCATACGACGTCGACCGCGGCGACGCGCTCAACCACTTACTCCTCCAATAATGAAACCCGTATACCAGAGACTCAACCTGTTCGTACATGTCTTCGTCCTCCCACTGCATCCTGTCCTCACACACGTCCAGATTTATCGTTGGCCAGGATGCCTACACCTTTGCACCCGTGGAACCGCTCGGGGCACAGTCCCTCACCATACACAGGTCGACTGGTGACATAGTTCTCAACCGTGGGCCCTCCTTTACCCTGCGATGTAAACTGCCCTTGCTGACACCGGTGATATTTAGCGTCTAACACGCCAGCACCGCCTGCTGCCTCGAGGTATGAAAGGACGGTGTACGGGATTCTCGGAATGATCTCTTTGGCACTGTGTGCGTCCTCAATGTTTGACTGTTGCTTGCAAGGGACCCATCATATCCTACAACAGCGGAGTACATCATCATCCTGACCGGCCGCGAGCACCGAGCACGCTTCATGGGGCACGATGTATACCGTGCTGCAGACTTCGATATCCTTCCCCTTAATCCAAACGTCTCTGCCCAGAATGCACCGCATCCTGTCGAGGGACATCTACTGGCACTCGTGCGATCTCATTTGCTCGGTGGCCAGTTTTTATTTAGCTATGGATGGGATTTGTCTACACGCTTGCAAACACAGTGGGGCGAGAGGGAGAATAACCACGAAAGGTCTCTTTGGGAACAGGTAAATGAAATGATATGGTGCAAAAATCTCGCGTCTGATAGCTCGCAAGGCGGATGACAGGTTTTTCTGGAACAAGTGCGTACATCGTGTTACCACTTCAGCACGACCTTGATATTCCCGTTAGGTTCCTGCAGTCAAGACTGATCGACACTGACATTGCACAGGATGTAAGAAACACAATTATGTTTTATTATAGCATCTTTAACGCTGAAACACGAGCAGCTCAGTCCCTACATCCTTCCTATTGTATACGGCAGTGAGTATTCAGTGACCGACACGTCACACATTTATGTTGACATCAATGACCAGCGTTTGATGTCCGCACTAGTTATATCCATGGACATCGGCTCCAGCTATGTCTCATCAGCCGGAGGTCGCGGTATCGTGCAGGTACACGGTATTTCCGCCGGGGGGTAGACCAGGATGGGCATGTCGCGAACTTTAACGAGACAGAACAGATACTTCTTGTCGAAGAACAAGCAGCTGGCCGCATTTCCAACCTCGAAAAGTTTTCGCATCAACTCAGTTTTACCCAGATTCGAGGGAGTGTCCCTGTGTTTTGGGCCGAAATCAATACGTTGAGGTACAAGCCTGACTTGCAAGTGATGGACCTGCAAGATACTGTAAGTAGCTCATAGTCCTGAAAGTGATGAAACCCTCAACCTCCTCGAAGGTCGATGCCTTGCGCAGTCATCTACGAGAACAAGTTTCGATCTATGGCGAACAGAGCTTGGTCAACTTAGTCAATCAAAAGGGGTACGAACAGCCCGTAAAAGATGCGTATGAACGCATATATAATCAAGTGTGTTATTCTGAGTCGCGTCTATTGTACTGCTTACGCATCTCTTCTAGGCTGAGGTGGCAGACGTCAAATACCAGTATTTCGACTTCCATAACGAATGCAAGAATATGCGTTGGGACCGTATCAATATCCTCATTGAGAAGATGCAAGATGATCTTTTGAGGCAGGGGTATAGTGCTGTCATTGATACGAATCCTCCTACTCAAGTATCCTTAGCTATTTCCACCTCGATATGTCACGACCTGATCCTGTGAAAACCCAGCAAGGAGTTGTCCGCACAAATTGTATGGACAACTTAGACCGCACGAACGTTGTGCAGGCAGCGTTAGCGAAGTGGACACTAAGTCACCAGCTCAAAGTGCTTGGTGTACTCGCCGAGGGTGAGGATCTAGACGATTTCCATGCCTTGAGCAGGGATTTCCGGGAGTGTAAGTGTTTACCCTAACATTGAACATTACTTGGTAATATACAACTGATATCTGAATAGTGTGGGCCGACCATGCTGATCTGATCTCGAAAGCCTATGCTGGATCTGGTGCCTTGAAGACGGACTTCACAAGAGCGAACAAGCGAACAAAGATGGGTGTTCTTGAAGACGGCTATAAGAGTATAATGCGATATGTCAGAAACAATTATTTCGACGGCGCAAGGCAGGATGGCTTCGACCTTGTGACTGGAGCATGGACTCCACGGAAGAATCCGATTACAGCTATTTCCTTGTTGGCAGACACCCGACCACTAGTCATCCGCTCAGTGAGTCGTCTGCGTCTCGGGAACTATCCGTCCACTTATCAACGTTAAGGTTCCTTATATCATGTTTTTTTCACTGTTCATGGTTTGCGCTGGCCTCACACTGCCTAGAACTTCGGGTGAGTTGTGAACAAGTTCGGGGTTCGCAATTTTGATCCTTTTGGTGCAGACTACTCTCTCTTCTACTACTTCATGCTTTGGCTGGTTGTCGCGGCCTCTGCGATTACGTTCATCATGATTTACGGTATCGAATATGTCTCGTGGCCAAGACTGATACCGCCAACGGATATCATCTACTACGAGGGACCGGGATTCCGCTCTGCACACCACGGCAAAGGTTTGAAAGGTTCGTTTGCACAGAAATTTGGTTTGTCAGGGAAAGTTTTCTCTGCGAATGCAGTTCCGACAGTCAGAAAAAGGGCACTGACTCTGAGCAAGATGGAGGAGATAGAGATGGGAAACAAACAAAGGGTAGATTAGGGCATAGGAACTTGCTGTCGGCTCAGTACTTATTTTCTCTCCTGGACCTTGTTTGTACCCCTAATTCGAGCGTGTGACCGAACGATACTGTAAGCGGAGTTTGGATATCCCAATCCCAAACTCTCGTACACGCACCGAGTCTACTGTATTGCAGCATCCCGCTCTTCGTTGTGTAGGAATGTCTGGAAAAAAACGCGCCTCTCCTGGCACTGACACGGAAAAGAACCCTCTTGAGAGCGTTGAGCTCAACGACCAAGATGCCCAAAAATTGCAAGACGTCCAAAAGCAAATTGAACGTGCTGAACTACTCCTGGGTGCGCATTTTCGCTCATGGTGTTGAGACCCACTGTAATTTGAGTTTACCGCAGAGCGTCGTGGACATGCGACGCTTCGCCCTGTCTACGAAAAACGACGTGAAGTCGCTAAGCTGATACCAAAGTTTTGGCCTATTGCGTTGATGAACCATCCTTTGATTGGCTTCCAAGCTCAGCATAATATTGATCGTATTGCCTTGAGTTACTTGGAAGATTTGTGGGTGGCACGCGATCCTAATGAGCCGAGATGCTTCACCATTGAGTTTGTGAGTTTTCCGTTGCGTTCTGTGTCACAGCGCTCACCCGTAGCGTAGCATTTTAAAACGAACCCATACTTCACCGACTCTATCCTGAAAAAAGAGTACAAGTATGTTCCACCGCCCGAGGCTGCCGGTGAGCAGCCCGACGAGGATGGCTTGACACCCTCGATGCTTTCTTTCGCGTGGGCTCGCAATGTAAAGCCTTCGGTATGAATACTGGTCACACGTACTCTGAGATTTTCTCATCGTTTTTACTTAGGCCACCAAAATTCACTGGAAAGATCCTGAGAACGCGTTGACGAAACTGCACCCTCGAGTTGATGAAGAAGACGTAGAAGAATCCGACATTCCCGCTGAAGCTGGCAGTTTTTTCAACTTCTTCGAAGTTGGCCCGGATCCATTCGATGTAAGTTTACTTACGAAGCATGCATGTGACAGGGTTCATCTGGGTTTAGATTGGAACTACCATTGCCAACGAAGTCTTTATTGAAGCTACCGACTACTTCCTCGGAAACGTTCCTTCAGACGAAATTGATTCCGAGGATGAGGAGAGCGACGACGACGACGACGAAGCTGATGAGATTGATTTGGAAAAGCCCAGATCTAAAAAGCAGAAAAAGGATTGAATGTCCCTGCAACATTTAAATCCACGACTCGTATACATATTCGACGCATATTTATCCTGTCTTGGCAGTGTTTGCTTGACTGTAGTAGTGATATGACCTCATAGTCCAAATCGATATCGATTATGTGCATGGGCAAGGAAAAAGAGAGGTGTTGAGATTGAGATGCAACTAACTTAGATCTCGTCAGCGACAGCTTTGCACAACCAACAACGCGTCATCTTGGAGGTGTATTTAACCTAGCACGTGGAATACCAAAAAAACGTCAAGGAAACCGATCAACGTTGTTAGACTACACTGAATCCTAACTCAGTCCAAGATTCTTCGGACAACAAGGGGGAGGGAACTTGGCCTCTCTCCTACGACCCTGGGCCGGATGACAAACGTCTGCAGACTTTCTATGTCGCACTGGCACGTAAATGAAAATTGGCGCAAAAGAATGACGGTCAGCGCCTATGCGGGATAATCTCAATTCATGCTATAAGATTCTGCTTCTGTACTTACTTTAATTTCAGCAGCTGCGAAATTCCTGCCCAAACAACCTCGCGGACTAGAACCACGGTCAATGAGATGACGAATGCTCAAATTAGTCCCCTCACCCGAGACTGAACGCGAACAGATCGCGATTGTTTCGGGTATTGCGTTGCAGCCATCGCTCTGGACAAAAAACATCGGCGTCGGGTCCCCAAATGGACTTGTCCCTCTGAATCACATTCACGGGCATGGACAAGACGGTCCCCTTCGGTATGGTGAGGTGAGGGTCAGTGGTACCAGGTAGGGGTTCGGATAAGGGAACGATGGTAGTTGCGGAAGCCTAGGGGGGGATCACTTTTAGTCATGACAAGGGACATAATGTAGAATGAGGCACCTGGTGGTGGTTCTCCAATACAGGGGGGTGCATGCGCAACGTTTCCATGAAAAACGCGTGCAGTAGCGGGAAATCGTTATTCAACGCGTCGTACGATGGATCGCATGTGATTGACACCTCATTCCGGATAGCTTCTTGTCTTTCAGGGTCCATGGCCAACTCATAAAAGAGCCACTGCCAATGATTAGGTTGTGAGACGTCACTCCGGTGACAAGTCCTGCTTACAGCAATCGTAGCAGACACGGGCTCGTAACCCGCAGAGACGATTGTCCGCATTTGTGCTGCCACTTGCTCATCATCCAAATAAGGTGTCACAGATGTTCTATCCTCCCTCACTGATTGTTGGTTAGCCCGGGCCAAAAAAAAAAAAACACCTTCCAGCGTACGCATCAAGGTCATCAATGACTTGCTATCTGGGTCGTTGCTAATTTTCGCATCGCTCAAGATGGACATAGCCAGTTCGCCGAGCTCCTTGCGAGTCTTGCGGATGAGGTTACCTTTCTTACCGAAGTGTAAAATCCATGGGGCCAGCCAAAAGAGGGCACGCATATAGAACGTCCATTGCGTCTTCTCATGGTTCGTTAGGTTATCTAGAGCATTTACCAGAGCATGCGGTTGACCATTTAGGCACTCGAAGTCATACGAGAATGCAGCTCGCCCGATGGTATCAAGCCTGTGCAGATACGTATGAGCGCCCTGCCGGTCACTTGATTAGCGTACATACGCAAATCGGCCGGCCCAATTCGTAACCTCGATTGTGACTTCAGCAGTTTGAGAATCGTCAAAAATCCTTTGCCATTGGATGGCCATCTCCAGCAAAAGTCGGACTTTGTCTATGTATCGGATTGGTTGAACTCACCTTTGCGGCGTTTTCATAAAACAGTGTCGTCAGGTGTCTCACAGATTGGGGGCTGAGATATGAGTCAAGTCCAGACGGAATCTAGTGTGTTATTATTAAATCGAGTTACCTCAATGCAGGTGCAACGGTCTTGCGCTGTTTTTCGTGTGCTTCTTTCCCTATGGAAGAAGGTCGGGATGGACCAAGTCATGACATGGAAATATATCACCTTCCACCCAAAGAATGCCTTTACCAAGTAGCAATCGGAACCATGTTCTTACACCATTAGGCTTGGGGAACTGATACGTGCCTTCCCCCACGATGTAGCTGATGGCACGAGAGTCAGCGATGGACAGGACCTGGTGCTTTGGAGGACTGTCTCAGTAAGGTGGACTCGCTGCACAGAAAGACGAACCCCAAATGCACCGGAAATGCGCACAACTTTACCGAACTCACGATGCCACTCTGCATAGTGCGTGCCGGGTGAGTCATGGTAGAGGATTTGCTCCTCCCCCCACAGCCATGAGTGACGTCTAGGGCCAGGGACATGCCACAAGACAAGCAGGGTGAGGATTCTGAGATGGATGAAGCGTAGCAGATACACAAGACCCAAGGCGAGCGCGAGATGAAATGCGGACACCATCTGAGCGCTGTGTGTGGGGCAATACTAGTACTATCGATACGGATGTCTTATACGCGTTCATCGCTGTATGTGGATGAGTGACATATCGACCAAACCGGCAAGTAGCAGACAGCCATCAAACTTGCGAGTAAACACCCATACTCTTCGCTGGAACGGACATGTCAACCCTCCGTCGTCAAGAGTCACCCGCGAAGCCTCATCTTCCTAGCCTACGCCACCGGCCCAATCTTAACGTGGAAGACCACACAGACATGCACGGTCACCGCAAGAAACCGATTGCATCCTCTTTGGATAGCATCCACATTTCCCCGCGTGCCTCGACCATGGCACGGCACTCAAGAAGAGCCTCGGATGCAGGCGAACACGACGAGGTCCAGCTCTCCCTCTTGTCCCAAGAACACGCTTCGACACACGATGATGACGTGTCGTTCGGCGCTGGCCACAAAAAATCCAAGACCCTTTCTGTCAGAGACAGAAAAGCAATGACGTTGCTCATCGTTCTTTGTCCGTCCGCTCTTTTCCATCATCGCGCTTCTGTAGCTCACCCCTCTCAGACCTCATCCAAGGAGTCCCGGTGAGTAACGCGCGTCTCTGGCGAAGCCACGCTAATCCCGACACTCGTAGTTGGGCCTTGCGCTCGGTATGCACACTATTGTCTCTCGATCCATCATCTGACACCAGAGTATTCGAGGCTCCGTACCGTTCATTCTACGAGAACATCTATCTTATTCTCAGCTCGGAGTATTTGCTCTCTCCAATTATCCATATTCTCTCAAGTTGCTATGGTCGCCCATCGTCGATTCTACCTTCATTCCTTCCATCGGTCGGCGCAAATCATGGATCATTCCAATGCAGCTCATAATCGGTTCCATGATGCTCTATATTTCGAGAAATGCAGAGAGACTATTCGAGCATGTTCGTTCATCGCGTCCGTTTTGTTGTTTTTAAACTGAACATTATCAGCCGGCCGACAACGTATACGAGCTCACGTTCGTATTTACCTCCCTTGTCTTGTTCTCCGCAACGCAAGGTATGTATCTTTACTCCTCGTGACCAGTCGGTTAACTCGTCCCTCTGTGATAGACATTGCTGTGGACGGCTGGGCTTTGACTCTTTTATCTCAAGAAAATCTATCTTTCGCATCTACCTGCCAGACAATTGGTTTAAATACAGGCTTTTTCGCATCTTTCACAGTATTCCTTGCCCTCAACAGCGAGGCATTTTCGTACGTTAAGAATCTTTGGTGTGGTGTCCGCTCACGTCCCTCCCAGTCAAAAATGGGGGATACCACCTTTGACCATGAGCACATACCTACAGTTCTGTAGCATTCTGTGCTTTTGCGTCACTTTCTGGCTCGTGTTTTTCGAGAAGGAGGTGTGTGTGATTGCAGATAGCTATGTATCGGGTGTTTCATCTCATTGCAGGGGCCCGAGTCGCTCGATGATTCCGATATGACCGTCTCTTCTGTTTACAAGACCATCTGGGACATTTGCAAATTGAAACGTGGGTGTTGATGATTTTTCGAGTGGTCAATCTTATACCATTCCCTGCAGACGTGCAAGCCCTCATCATCATGCATTGCTTCGCCAAAGTTGGCTTCCAAGCTAATGACTCGGTCACAAGTCTGAAGATGATCGAAAAGGGATTGGGTCGTGAAGATCTCGCCATCGTGGTGCTCATAGACTTTCCGTTTCAAATCCTTGGTGGTTGGCTCGCCGCTAAATGGTCAAGTGGCGCAAAGCCATTACGCCCCTGGATATGGGCATTCTGGCCACGGCTGGGTTTCGCCTTGATATCCACGCTTATTGTTTATTGGTTTCCAACACCACCTCTCTCTTATGGGTTCTTCACATACCTGGTGATACACACCGTTCTGCAGGGATTTGCCTCGTGAGTGTCTCCTCACCATGCAGAGTTCTTTTTCTTATCAATTTAATAGTACCATCCAATTTGTAGGCATCTCGGCCTTCCACACGAGAATCTCCGACCCTGTGATTGGAGGGACCTACATGACGGTGCGTATTACATTTTCCGCAGTTTCCACAGGAGCTTAGATCTGTTCAGCTACTCAATACGTTCACGAATCTGGGAGGTACTTGGCCAAAGTATTTTGTTCTAAAAGGTTGGTCCACCACCGCAGATAGCCCCCGGCTGACCGTCTCCAAGGTGTGGATTACTTTAGCGAGGCATACTGTAGAGTGAAGGATGCGGACACGGAGCTACTCGTGAAAGGTATGACGGATGCATCGCAACACAATGGGAGAGGCTGACATGCGGACCAGCTGCTGAATGTGTGTCGGAGCGAGGCAAGGAGCTGTGTGCGGATATCAGTGGAGTGTGTGTGACCGAGCAGGACGGGTATTATTATGTCTCGGGAATTTGCATGGCCTTCGGGGTGCTGTTTCTGGTTGGATACATTATCCCGACGGCGCGCAAGCTGCAAGGTGAGTTATTGCCGTGTCTGAGCGAGCTGTTGACGGACGAGTGGCAGGGCTGCCGGTGCACCGATGGAGGATTGGTGCAGAGTGATGGGATCGCCTGCCCTAAATTGAGGACGGGCTGTATGGGATAGTGTAATTAAACGCGAGTTTTGCACAACATCGTTCTTTAATCCTACAACGAGCCAGTCGTCTTTACAACCGCGCAAAATGACCACCACAACTATGCACTTTGGTCCCGAGTGGATGCGTGCAAAGCCCCAAATGCCTGCCCGCCACCAGCCCCCGCCCTCGCCCCCACCACAGCCGGCATCCGCCACTCAGCAGCCTGGCGCATCTACCTACTCTGCTCTCGTCGCGCCGGCGACCCAAGAACTCGAAAAGCGGGACGAATCTCGCCCATTCAGGTATACCAAGGACGAAATGCTTAGAATCTATAAGGAGGGCGGCGGAAGGGGCGGTCTTAATCTCGAAGTGGAACGCTGGGAGGGCATCGTCCGTGACATTGGTAACGAGCCAGCCGGTCTCCGTGACATGAGCGAGGCGGAAAAGAAGGTCGGACAATGTCCCTGCATCGTCATTCTTATGACTCGTTCACTCACACGACGCATCAGCTTTTCGCTGGGCCTCTTAATTCCGAACTTCGTCGGCGACAGTCAACGGATTTCATGAATACGTTGTCTTCGCCGTCCGATAGACAACGGTTGAGTCATCCAAACTCTGCAGCAAATAATACCATACGTTACGGCCCTTTTCTGGGAAGAAGGAGAGACAGCACAGGTGAATCCGTGAGAGTCATTACTCTTTTATTACTGACTTTTATTCTGCAAAGACCAACCTCCACTTCCTCTCCCTCGTAAACTATCTCTCTCGAATAACCAAGGTGGTACATCGCCTCGAGATGCGCTTCCTTCACCTCGCAATAGGATTGGGGCTTTTGGCTCTGGTTTTGACGGAGTTCTTAACAGCGGTGATTCTTGGCCGAGGAAACGGTCTTCTGCGAGTGTTTCTGGAAGTGGTGGCGGTATGCTGGCACGAGGAGAAGGGAAGGAAGAGGATGGTCGGCACTCAGAAATCAAGGAAGAGGAGGAAACCACGGGACATGATTCAGCCAACACTCATGATAGTAATTCGTCCGTCGTCGTGGATCAATCCTCTTCTCCCGGTTCCGATGTATCTCCAGACGCGTCACCAGACGGCCAAGTCTCTTCGTCGGGGTTCGAATCAGTTGGCCAGAGCATGGCAAGTATGAGTTTGGAAACGCCTAATTCAAACTCACGGGTCCTATCCACGATAAAACCTCCCCCCTCTGGCCCTCCTCCTGGTTTGACTGACCCCGCAAGTATTGAATGGTCATATTTGGACCCCCAAGGTCAGGTGCAAGGTGAGTGTACTTTGATGTTAAGCAATTGTACCGTGATCGATTCAATAAAATGTAGGTCCCTTCCGAGCTGATGTCATGCAGAAATGGTTTGATGAAGGCTATTTTACCCCTGACTTACTCATGAAGCGCACTCACATGGACGCGGATTGGATTGCTGTCGGAATACTCGAAAGGCGCGCGGCCGGAGGAAAGATCTTCCTCTCCCAGATCCCCCATGGGCCGCCGGGCCTTGCTATTCATGCGGAGTCCCCGAAGAGCTACTCTCCAGTCCACGAACAAAACATGTTTAATGGATACCAGCCTATTCCAACCAGGACCTTACGGACTACCTTAGATTCATACTTGAGCTCCTCTCCTACCGAATCACCTTCGTCGTCCCTTGGCGGGGGCAGGTTCGGAGATGGCTCTCCAGATCCATCTACATATGGTGGTAGAGCAGGAAGCAACATGTACTCCAGTGATCCCAATTTTGGAGGCCGTACCTTTGGAAGTCGAGCAGCATTAGGAAAGGTGCCTACCATTGACACGTTCAATGCTTACAGTGCAGGTGGTGATAGTTCCCCTTGGTCAGCTGGTCCAGGGCAAATCAACCAGGGTTTTAATGACAACGAACAGCATCCATATTCCAATGGGTTCAATGGCATAGGATCTGGCGTGATGGGGAACCCCTTACCTGTCAACCACATCCACAGCATTAATCAGGAGCATTTTGTCGACACGACGTACAACGGTATGGGTAGTCTCGGCAGTCATGATTCCCCAGTTGCACGCCAGCCATCTGATGTCAATGGGATGCCATTCAACAACAACATGGCGAACGGTATTGGCTCCCAGTTTGGCACACTCGCACAGTTCGCGCAGCCTCCTTCAATGCCTTATGCAGCGTCACAACACCTCCAGTCCGTTTCACCTTTCGGGGATCTATTACCACAGACCTCAGAAGCTCCCAATGTCACTCAGACGCCGACTTCTGCTGTACAACCCAACAGTGCCTCACCGTGGACTACACGTACCAGGCCCTTCGAACCTCCTGCCGCTCCTTCACCCGTCGTACCACCCGCTCGACCCCAGGCACCAGAATGGATAACACCTCAACCAGCGCAGCCAGTTGACCCTTCGCCCTGGCTGGTGGCATCACTGCCGGTTGTAGACGACGCTTGGAGGGAAATGCCTGGCCCAAACAGTCTCACCTTTAGTAACCTTGGACAACATAACAAACTGCAACAACAGGAAGAGGAGGGAGCAGATGACATTGTCGTTTCTCCCGTGGAAGATGTGATTCCTCTCCCACCCAACATGGAACTGGCACAGACCGAATCAACAGACGCTGTGTCAGCCAGTGTAACAACCGTGGCCTCTCAGTCTGTCACGCCAGTAATCACTTCTGCCCCAGGCACGCAAGGTCCAACAACACAGAAGGTAAGGCGCAAGTCGACGGCGCGCGATGTTCAGGTTCCCGCATCTAAGGTCGCACTTCCATCCACTCCAACTGTAGTCAGAGATCAACCCCCTACCCCTGCGCTTCCGGCTACTCAACCAAAGCCCGTTTGGGCTGTCGAAGATGACTCCAAGAAACAGAAGGGTACCGGCGCGACGATGAGTTTGAGGGAGATTCAAGAAGCGGAAGTAAGGAAAACTGAGGCGCGCAAGGCTGCTGAGAAGGAGCGAGAGCGCCTCGCCCGTGCAAACGCTACTGCTAGTGGCAATTCCGTTGCTGAGGAGAGTCAACCATTCACATCTTCCTGGGGTTTGCCTACATCACAAGCGGGTGCTCGAAATCTGGCGTCACCCAAGGAGACATCGACAATCAACTCCACATCCGCGACGCCCGCAACCCCAGTATGGACGAACACGACCCCTGCACCTACAGCCAAGAAAACTATGAAGGAGATTCAGGAGGAAGAAGAGAGGAAAAAGAAGCTGGCCGTGAAAGAGAGTATGGCGTCTGCAGCTGCACGTCGGGCGTACGCAGAGACCACTATCAAGGTATAGCGATGATCTTATTACTTCGGAATAGTTACTGATACTTCGTAGGCTGTCCCTAGCGCCCAAGCCACGGGTGGCTCTTGGACGACCGTGGGCCCCAACGGCAAACCCACCCCTCTTGCAACGAATATGCCTCGCCCCACAGCGAACACCTCTCCAAACAACCCTACACCCACGACAACACTACGCCCCAATGGTACGGCAACACGTCAGGCAGTGGCTACAAGTGTGAAACTGGCAACCCCGCGCGTTGAGGATTTCCCCATTACACCATCCCATGAGTTTTTCAAGTGGCTGGGCGAGTCACTCAAAGGATTGAATAACTCAGTCAATTGTAAGTGGACCGCGACCCGTTTTAGCTGACACGTGGCGTCTTATGTCTCGATTCAACCAGTGGAAGAAATAACGTCAATGCTGCTATCTTTCCCCCTTGATCCTGATCAGTCGACTCTCGAGATCATCTCTGATCTTATCTATGTAAATAGTACGACTCTTGACGGCCGTCGTTTTGCATCGGAATACGTCAACAAGCGAAAGGCCGACGCCGCAACTCGACGCGGGACTGTCGGTGCTTCGGGTCCGGGCAGTAAACCAGTGTCCATTGCTGATGTGGTGAAGACACAACCGAAGCCCGTACAACAGGAGTGGGGGTTCAAAGTGGTGAATAAGAAGAAGAAGGGTGGGAGATCGTAGATTGGAATGTGACCTAGTCAACTCGCAGTAGCGTATCTTGTACAGGTGACTGCTTGGATAGCACCTTCCTGCGATGTTTTCCAGTTGGAGAACTGAAACACTTGTGTGAAACCAAATGACCATATCCAAGCGAAATATCATCCTCTTGTCGAGCTTCCCTCTTCCAATAGCAATTGCTTGCTGGCTAAAAAGCAGGAATACATTTAAACAATGCCTTGAATAATACTACAATACATTTAAGATGCACTGTGTTCAGCTTTCTATTCGTGCATGACTATCTAGAGGGACATGTCACCGTCATGAGGAAGTATCTTGGTATATCTTGACGCTTGATACTTCCCAGTCTGTCCCAGAGTTCTGCTGAGTGCTGGAACATAAACCACGGCGGATGACTCACAAGCTTCGTTGAATGATGCGCCGCTCGCCTGTACGAACTGCGCGCATGTCGCAAATCCGGTTTGCTGTTGACAGCTGACCGATTGTCCGGGTACACCAGTGCTATTCCAGACACCTTCGGCCCAATCACCGCTGTATGCTGTTCGTCACGTTGTCCCTTCCGCCGACAGAAGGTGATACACTTACCAAAGCGTAGTATCAAATATCGCGCTGTGGTTCTGAAACATGTCGGAGATATTGCAAAGATTTGAGTTGGCCCAAAATGCCATGGGGGTGGGCCAGTTCTGCGGTTGTGGTGCGCCAGCTGTGATATCGTTGGGTATCGAACCCCTCTGGAAAAACCATACTTTGATCCCCACGCTGTTATCCCAATACACTGTCCCGGAGCCATTAGTATTACCTACTAGGGGTGTGGAACCCACTCACTAGCATAAACTCCACCGCCAACCGAGTTGAAGCCGCTACCAAAGCTAGTGTTGCTAGGGGAGCGCATGCCACATCCTGCGTTGTCTGACTGCTCAGCAGAACAATCGGTCCCTCCTACAACTATGCCTGTGATGTCTAGCAGAGTCGCATTGGAGGTAGCGATGCTGCATCCAACACCGGTGTGGATCGTAGCTTGGTTGTCCGTGTAGTTATTGACACCTTCCACTATATCAATTTCGCCAGTAGTAGGCCAGTTGGGTCCGTTCGTCCAGAATGCTGTGACAGTCGAGTGTTAGTTCCAGTGCCATTTATGAAAGCAAAAGAAGTGATATCCACCAGGCCACGTCGCACACCCCGTGGGCATATGCACGGCATCAAGAATCACTAATCCCTCCGTGAACGTCAGATTCGTGGTAATCCTGACGCTCTGTCTATTAGTTTGCACGGTGGATGTCGTCTCCACGCTCATCACCGCATTCCCAGCATTGTTGATTTGGATGAGTCCGGCACTTTGAGCTGCGCTTTGATCTACGTATTGGACGTTTCCATTGGTCGGATCGGCGGCGGTGAAAAAGGTCCAGCCATCGAAGAAAGTGGAGCCTGAATAAGTAGCGATTGGGAGCCAAGGTGAGGACGAGAGAGAAGTGCTCATGGGTGAAGAACTGCTTGCTGTTGACGTGGCGCTGAGAGAAGAGTTCCCGCTAGCCACAACGACGCCACCGCCGCCACTTGAAACACAGAACACGTTCTGCGTGGGCGGAGATTCGGGTTGCGCAACGAGGACATTACGGAAAGCTATACGAAGATCGCGGGCCAAACTGGAACTGTGCTTAATGGCGACCTTGTGGGCATGAGATAAGAGGGAGTTGCGGGCAGCTGTGGGTGATGGAAAGAGGGTGAAAGTGGAGGAGAGCGTAAGAGCGAGAAACACGGCGACATGCATCGTTTCTGGGTAACTGGTGAAAGGTGTTTGATCGAGCTGACTAGTGCAGTCGGCAAAGGGTCGGAAGGACGGGAAGGAGCGCACAGAAGGCGAATGAGGTTGAGAGGTGTAGGGTCCGGTCAACGAAACCCGATAGATGGAAGACACCGGGGCGCAGCCTTGGGCTCCACGATCGTCTAATAGGAGACAAAAAGAAGTCGTCTACGACTCCTGGGACCAAGATTAGTATCACGGGAGGATACGATGCACAGAAATAACAGGGAGCCCTGAGGCTGCTAGCCTGGGTGTGAATACAGAAATAAAATGGAGCGGACGACTCGGGAGCTCGTTTGGAGGCGAGATGATGGTGAGAGACAAGAGAAGAAGAGGACGCACTGGGATTCTTATCTGGGACGAGGGAGATGTCCTTAAACGCGGCTTGGGGGATGGTGGTCAAGGAAGGAATGGGAAGGCACGCGGCGAGGTAGGGCACGAGGCAACGGGCGGGTGGGCGTCCGACGGAGCGGATGGGAGGAAAGAAAGGGAGGGCTCAAGTTGCCTGCTCCTATTTAAACGGTCTCGACGACGACTACGACGATTCTCCATTGTCTCGCTTCCGTGGTGGAGAGGGACAATAACCGACATGCTGGGCGGAAAAAGGTCCTAATTAATATCAAGAAAAACTACCCGAGCAAACACCATAAAATATAGAACAACAGGCCAGGATCATCACGTTCGTAACCCACCGGATCTCCCTCAGTGGTGCGATCCGGAAAATGCTTCCCGCACACTTCTCCTGAGCTCTTCATGTTCCCTGCCGTTCGAGCTCCCTAGTGACGACCCTCCGATGTGCGAACCAGCTGCGCTTCGTGGCAGACCACCCTCCATGTCACCGTCTACAAACTCGAGGATGCGCCTTGCCAGCAGCTGTATCTCCCCCTGCCCCTCGCCTGCCTCTGTGTCGGCGTACGATTGTGAAGTAGAATGATGTGACCGAGGTGTACCGATAGAGGACGTGGGTGTTGGCGTCCGTGACGATGCAAGCTGGCGAATGGGAGGGTTCAACAGACCAGAATTCCGTATGTTGCTGATCAATTGCGGATCTAGAGAGAATGATCAGTCGACGTCATCCGAAACCAACCAATGCCATACCTCCAGACTCTAGCAGCTGCACAATTGTCCATACGGCAATGTGTTGGAACGTCGCGTCTGGACTTGTCAGGAAGTTGTAAAGGTATCGATGCATCCCCCCATCGGGTTTGTCCCAGACGTCGTTAAATGCCGAGTAATCGTCCGTGGCCGTCCGCCCGTCTGGAAAAAAAAAAA
>JBBPLK010000008.1:89877-117906 GCA_038089735.1 Exsudoporus frostii
GGAACGTCGCGTCTGGACTTGTCAGGAAGTTGTAAAGGTATCGATGCATCCCCCCATCGGGTTTGTCCCAGACGTCGTTAAATGCCGAGTAATCGTCCGTGGCCGTCCGCCCGTCTGGAAAAAAAAAAAGTCGTAAAACACGGTATAACAATGCACGATGGAACATACCCTTCGAGGACAGATTCCCGAGGGCCGCAGCACTATTACCCTGCACCTCGGAGCTGGGGGAATTCGTCAGAGGGATGAGGACCTCGCAGATGCCCATCTCCAAAAGTTGGCCCTTGAGTTCATCTACAAAAAGTCAACTTTGATCGTCCCGTCGTCGAGACACCGCCTACCGCTCAAGGCCAAAACAGCAACGCACGCCGTCATCTCGCTCTGTACATTCATCGGTACTTCAAGAACGAGTTCCTTGATAGATTGTACAGCCCCAGCCTTGACAATCGCCAACTTGTTCTTCTCTGAACTAGCAGCGAGGTTACGAAGCGTAGAGATGGCGTGACATTGGACTTCCTCGTTGTCTTTGAACGAAAGGAGGTTGATCAGAGGTTGAAGAAAGCCAGATTCGATGATCGGTGACTCGTTCTGTGGATGGATCGAGACATTGCGGACACAGGCAGCAGACGACAGAATGAGGGGGAGGTAAGTCGATTGCAGAAGGCGCAAAAGGGAATTGAGACCATCGGCTTTTACGATCTCCAGCTGGTATTTCTCTGCGATGAGGGTGGACGAGAATCAGTAGCTGCATGTCATGTGCAGGATGTGGAATTACCATCACTAGCAAGATTCCGGAGTGCCAAGGCAGCTTGGCATTGCACCTTGAGAGAGGGACTATCCATGAGTGCAACAAGACTGGTGACCAATTTAGGCTCAGTTTGGGCAAGTTTCTTGCGGTTCACGCCATCGACGGCGATATTGCTGAGTGCCGTAGTGCAGTAATATTGTACGTCCGTGTCCATCGAGTTTAAAAGACTGACCAATACAGGGATAGCACCTGCGTTGACAAGCTGCTGTCGATTCTCGTCTGCACGAGAAACCTCAGTATTGCCGGGTGCCAGAACTGTTGTCGGATTAGATCACGCACCCGAATGCGTCATGTTGAGGAGAGCACCGGTCGCATTGCGCTGGACTCGCATATCTTTGGAACGTGCAAGGCGAGTGAGTGGGACGAGAGCGCCGGACTTTGCAATTTTTGTCTTGTTGTCGTCTGCACGTGGAGGGAAATGAGGGTGGGGAGTGAGATTGCCCATCAAAGACAGGTTGTGCACACACCATGCGTTGCAAGATTTGTTACGCAGCCGACGGCGTTGCATTGGACCTCTACGTTTGGACTGAGCATCTGTCTAATGAGGGGTTCGAGGCCGCCAAGTTTGACAATGAGGAGCTTGTTATCGGCTGGAGGGGAATGATCCACATGGGTTGGGCGCAAGAGACACGAGCAGAACATACTGTTTACTGCCAAATTACCGAGTGCGGCGCTGGCTGCACGTTGAACTTCGGTGTCTTGACTGGAGAGAAGAAAGAGAATGGGATCGAGCGTGTCGCGACCGACGGGGCGGACTTCCTTCTCTGTTATCTCGGCAAATGCGAGTGCGGCACTACGTTGGAGGTCGACATTGTCGGAGAAAGAGAGAGTGGTGAGGGCGGTGAGGGGAGATCCCTGGAAGAAATTGGTGGTTGTGCGATCTGGGAGAAGGGGGTTTAGGAAGCGGGGGACGATGTCAATGGACCGGGAGCATACTCTCGAGATACTGGAGGAGGTCGGCGACTGCTTCACGTTCGTTTTCTAAAAGAAGGGGTTCGTACTGCTGAGATCTACGTGAACGGACTTGGGGGGGAGGTGGTCAGATGGGCACTGCGGGAGATGCGGGTGGGACACGCACAGCAGGACTCGCAGCAGCTGTTCAGGACGCCCATGGTTGAAGGAGAGGGAATGAGCTTGGTCGGGCCAAGGTCGAAACGGGTGCATACCGTGGGAATATGTATATGTCCCGCAAGTTACCGATGTGCCATATTCTAACCCTAACCCTAATCGAGCTTGTCCTCCGACAATGGCAGAGCCCGCCTGGCAGGAGCAGATACGCCTTCGTCTCGCAGAACGCAACGTCAAGCAGAACGCGTTCGCGTCCATCATCGAACAATGTCCGTACTCCATCTCCATTCCGAGTCCCCCCACTCATCCCAGCAGACCGCAGACTAGCTCAGCAGACCAAGCTCCTCAAAGAGCGCAATGCGTCCCTCCTCAAGGCCGTGGGCTCAGTCCGCGCCAATCCATCTAGCTCGACAGTATACATACCCGGCACCGCGTCTGGCGAAGAGTATGTCGTCCCCCACTCACACCCTTCACTCACCCCCATCCTCTCCGTGTAGGAACCCCGTGCGCGCAGCTTACATGGCATCCCTCGAGTCCCAGATATCTTCCCTCCGGGACGAACTCGCCTCGGTGTACAAGACTCAAGGTCAGAATGCCCAGCGCCTTCTCGCAATGAACGAGACTCTCCGCGAAAAAGAGGAGCTTTCTCGCATCGAATCAGAGAATCTCCGCAAAGCACGAGAGGAAATCGACCGTCTACGGAGAAAGGTCGACCAACACAATGAGCTGATGATGGAGAAGGATCGCACAGCACAAGTAAGCTCCTGATTCATCGTCTCCAACGCGATCCGCCATGTCACCTTGATAGGTCCTTCACGATGAGATCAACACACTTCAGCTCGAGCTCGGTCAGATCGAGGAGCGCAACCAGATCCTTACAAAGGACAATGCCAAACTCCTCCAACGCTGGCTCGATGACAAGCAGTCGCAGGCCAACAAGATGAACGAAGCGATGGACTTTTACGAGGACATGCGCTCGCGACACCAGGCTGTCGTTAACTGGCGTGGCACGGACGGGCCCCAACAAGCACCTCCCTCCGGCACGGCGTCGGGAAACGGGGTGCGCCCGGGGGAATCGACCGAGTCGACGACGACGGATGGGCAAAGATCTCGGCTACAGACGAATCAGGATCAGAGTCCGAATGGTTAATCGTGGACGAGTAGATATTCTCCCGTCATTCTCTAGTACCTTATACCATACCCCACATCACGATCGCACATGATCAAACGAGTAACATTTCGGATGGAGAACCATCCTCTACAGAGGATATAGAGAGAGAAGTAAACTGAGTTGTGCAGAGACCAGACAAAAGCTAAACACGTCAACCTGAGAAGAACAACAAGACAGGAGATCGGGGTGGTAGTGCGACAGATGGAGACGACGAACAGGGCAGGACAAAGTATGGATGACAGTTCTGGAGATACCATACATAACTTCTTTCATCTGTTTTGATTGGAATTCTGCAGAGTTAGGAAAGGAACAAAAGGTAAAAGAAATGAGCTGTTTGACTCGAGGAGCAACTTCATGGCTACAGTCAGGGCATGACGACGAATGAATCGACTGAATATAACGATGCAAAGTAGCAAAAATTTCAAGCACCCTGGCCCTCTGCGCCCGGCTGCGCAGCCTGTTGGCTGTAATATCCTATGCATAACCATCAGCCAAATCCATCTAAATTTCGTAGACTCTTACCACCCCAGTAGTTGGAATAGTACGAACTAGGGTCCCCGGTGGGCCATTGGGCCTGAGCACCCGGGGCGGCAGCGCCGGCTGCAACAGATCCATCTGTCGCACCTGGCTGACTACCTCCAAGTCCAGTGCCGACGGCACCGGCAGCAGCCTGTGGCATGCCTGGGCTCCCGGGATTGCCGCCGCCGCCCGGCTGGTTTGGGAACCCGGCGTACGCACCAAAACCATACTGTCCGTAGGTGTTGGGCTGCGGCATGCCGTACATGGGCTATGAAAACGTGAAAGTGAGCTGAATGAGGCAAAAAAAAAAAAAAGCAGACCAACTTCGCTCACCATATTGCCATACGGAGCCGTAGTAGGAGAAGGGCTTATAGCATTAGGTTGCACAGTCGCACCATCAGCCCTATCCTTGCCCCAACTACACTTGATCGGCCTGCCGTGCACCATCTGACCTTGCAGCTGAACGATCGCCATAGCAGCATGCTCGTGTGTGTCAAGCTTGACGAACGCGAAGCCACGATCAGCTTGCATACGAATCTCGGAAAGATAGCCGATAGATTGGAACAACGGAATGAGGTCTGCTTGGGTACAGTAGGGTACCAAGTTACCGACATAAACAGTGGTGTTGTAAGAAGGGGTTTGCTGGACAACGGCCTCGTAGGAGAGGGGACCACCCTGGAAATTGATTGGTGCAGGTGCAGTACCGAGCGTTCCAGCGGGACGGGGAGGAGGAGCGCTTGCTCCCTGAGTTTTTTGGTTCGCCCAGTTAACACGGATGGCGCGGGAGCCGAGCCATTCGCCATTCATGGTAGCGATGGCCTGCTCTGCGTCTGTTTTGTCCCTGAAGGCCAGAAATCCGTAACCACGAGATTTTCCGGAATTCATATCCCACATCACGCGAGCATCAGATAAGGTGCCAAACGCGCTGAAAGCCTTCGCGAGAACCTCGTCGTTGACCTCAGGAGAGAGATCGCCGACGAAGACGTGGTAATGGCCGGTGGTGTCCTCCTTGTTTTGCTGACCCTGATAAGCCCAGTTGACACGAATTTCTGTGTCGAAAATTTTGCGACCATTGAGGGTCTGCAGAGCGGTCTCAGCAGCGCGCATGTCGAGGTACTCGACGAAGCCATAGTTGAGGCCGCCATGCTGGTAGTTGCGGTCGGGGATGATTTTGACATGCTGGACTGGGCCAGCGACGGCAAAGATCTCGGTGAGCATGTACTCGGTGACCCGAGGGCTCAGGTTACCGACGTAGAGATGAGCCCGCCTCTGTGGGACGGGAGGTCAAGTGGGGAGGGGAGGGGGGGGGGGAGAGAACATACTGGAGCCTCGGCTGGGCCACCCATGCCTATAGGGTTCATGACTTAATAGAGAATCTGGCGAAGGAATGACGAGTGAGTGGGACGGAAAAGAGGGAGAATACATACAGGAGGAAAGAGATGATCTGATGAGGGAAGGGAGATATGGGAGAGAGAAAAAGACAGACGGAAAGGAGAAAGAGATAAAATGAGAAAAAGAGAACACAGAGAACACAGAGAGAGAGAAGGAGAGAGGACAGAAAGGTTTCGCTCTCCTCAGACGCAGCGCGCGACACAGATGTAACGAAACCAACGCTACACTCCATGGGAACAGCTCCCACTCGCTCGGTCATCCCCGGAAGCAACCACACGTCCATTCGCTGCTACTACTTGCTCGGCACATTCAGCAACACATTCCCCCCGCTGCTCGGTATGTACGACACGTTCCCGTTCGCAGCCAGCGACTGCACAATCGCCTTGCTCGCCTCGATCTTCCGCAGCGCCAGGAACGCATCCCCCGCCTTCTCCAGCGCCTTCGACACCGTCGCAGCCGCCTCCGCCTCTCCCTCCGCACGGATCACCGCCGCTTGTCGCTCTTGCTCGGCCTGCCATCCCCTCAGCAACATGCTCGGCACCAGCTCTGCATGCTCACCTTTTCCACGATGAACTTGGCTCGCTCGGCATCTGTCCGCGCGTCAGCTTTTCACACCAATCGGTCTCGTCTGGCATACCTTGTTGTGCTATTTGTTTGGCTTCGACGGCCTGTCAAGTTTCAAACGCTCAGACTGTCTCTCTCCACCGTCGTTGACCACAAACCTGCGTAAATTCCTAGAAAAATATTTATTAGCCGTTTCATCCCTGTCTTGTTCCAACAAACCCACTTTTCCAAACGTCAGATGTGTGATCGATACGTCTTCCAATTTAATGTTGAATTCGCCTGCACGCTGCAAAAGGTCCGCTCTTATTCTGGACGACACCACCTCTCGCTGCGTGATCAACTCGGCTGCATCGAATTGTGCGACAATGGCCTTCAGCACCTCATTTCCGATAGAGGGAAGAACACGTTCGTCGTAGTCCAAGCCCAAGCTCTGGTAAATCTTTGACAGGTGGTCTGTGTCGGGCCGTGAGAGCACACGCAACGTTATCGAGACCATTTGCAAGTCCTTCGAACCCGTCGTAGTCGAGATATTCTGGTTTCACAATATATCAATAGTGTCAACGACCAACACCAGCCAGGTGCTTACTCTCGGCTTGATACGGCAGTCGTACAGAATAGCCCTCTGTAGCCAAGGCACCAAGAAGTGTGTTCCTTCGCCCGTGGCCTGACGGTGTCATTCTGTGCCCCTAATCGTCGACGGGAGAAGAAGAAAGCGCATACCTTGTCTTTTACACCAGAGAAACGATCAAACATGACTGCTCGAAAACCCCCAGGCACATCATAAATACTGGCTTGCACGGCTGCGAATGCGATGCCCAATGGCACTGCAGACAAGGGACATGAGTCTGTTCATTTCCAGAGCTTAAACAGTCAAGTTACCTAGTAGACGAGTTGCAGTTTGTGGAAGAGCCATGAGGGAGAACAGATGTAGTAAATTGTAAACAGTTTTGGCCACCTTAGGCTAGCGTCGACAAACACGGGATAAACAACAGTCGCTCACAGGTAGCTCTCAGACATCGACTTAATCATCGAGCTACCTCTTCTATCCACCTCTCCCCCTTCCATTCGCGCAGAATGGCTTCCAAACTGCATCGCTCGTTTCTTCCTCACGCTCGCCTCCACAAGCCCCACCTTTCTCGCTGCAAGCCTCAACAACATCTTGTCCCCGATTCCGATATCCAACCGTGGGTCTAGCTTTAGATGCACCGGCAGTCCTGCAAGGAATGACACGACAGAAAGCGAGAGAAACGGGTGTCTTGTTTCTTTGCCATGCGAAGATATAATCCGGTCATCACGCCCCAGATTGCGTGTTGGGATGCGATCGAGCTCAAGTTGGAGCTAGAGCACGAAGGTGTTCACGGACAAAAAAGGGTGAGCCAGCAGGACGCACCTCGTCGATCACGCCTTGCCAGCCCCGTGATGTAAACACGCTCCGGTGTCGGCCATACCCACCGAGCATTTCATCTGATCCCAGTCCACTGAGGAGGATTCTTGCGGGACTCGTGTATTGTTTGTATTCCGACGTCGGGGCGTCGCGCACGCGACCTATACCTCGCGAAGCAAAGTACAGCGCTAAAGCAAGACTCTGTCACCGAGCATAAGACGACACTCAGATAGAAGAATAAACCTTGTACGCACGAGGTCCATAACAGTCCTGCTGGGATGCATCATTGCCTCGACCGCCGATCTCGCAGCTCGGCTGTCCTGTTTCATACCACTATAAGAAATGCGATCCTCTCAACCATCTCTGCACATACCTCGTACGGAACATCAACCTCAACCTTGAAGTAATCAACACTCGCCGAATGTAGCCTTTGCTGGCAAGACTTACGAAGTTCCATACTCTCCCCGGACATAGTCTCCTGAGTTCCTCCACTTCTTGGAGACCTGTTGCCCTATCTGGAACCATATAGGACGACAATTCCTTGTCGGGATTGCCACTCGAATCGGTTTCCGCCGCCTTTAGATGCTGTCTTCTCTTCTTTCTAGGAAGCGCTCCAATGTTGCCGTCCAGTTGCACCTGTATTTTGCGTGGGTTCTCAAAAGCCACGTTTAGCAAATCAATCGGTTCGTCCATCGAAATGTACCTAATTACAGGGAAATTATTAGCAGCCTTATGATGTCTATAAACGTCTTTGCATACCGGTGTGCAAAGAAGGCTAGTATCGTGGAGTCAATTCCTCCACTGAAAAGGACAGCAACATTTGCATTGCCTCCATCCCCCGGTGCTTGTGGGATATCTCTTACCCGTAGCATTACGCTTCTATCCAGCTGATAAATGAGTTGTTCCATGGCGTCTAGAAGGGGTGCAGGGAGGAAAATGGCATCAAGGTCATGTATTCTTGGGAGGTTATCGGGTGGCAACGATTGATTGACCTTCTTGATTACACCCTGTCGTTCGTGAACGGATAAACAGAAATCATGTCTGATGGATGTTTACATACGAATGGCATATGTTCTGCTCGGGGTATCACAACGACACTGTTGTGAAGGTCAGTCACAGACTGCAGTAACTCCATCAGATTCTGGGGACACGAATCAGAGACGCATACATTTTCAGGCTCACGAAGTGTAGCGAGATCGAGGACAAATATTCCATCAGTAGAGAGCTCCTCGAATTCATATGCATCGTCGTCGCCAGCCGACACTGATGCAAGAAGGAAGACCGGGTTGGTCAAAATAGGCTTGTGTATTAGCAGCGATCGCCGACCAAGGGGATCGCGTGCAAAATACAACTTCTTTGATGACCCCTGCAGGGGATAGGACAATATAGAGTCGACGACCAGCTATGGACAGACCTGGTAAAACACGAACGCGTATCTGATTGTGAAGAGTGGGTAAATGCACTCCGGGATGGCTAGAGAACCTACGGTCCCTCGATGTTTCCGATGATCCCTGAGATCGAAAGCGGGTCTGTTACGGCCCGAAAGCGTTCAAATACTTTCTGGCCGTCATTCTCGGCGGGACCAATCTTTGGATGGTCAGCCTTGGCGATGAAAGTTCGCGCAGTTTGTTCATACCTCGAGACCTTCGAAGACCTATAGCAAGGATGTGGTGCGATCAGCACCGACTCGGATGGGGTTCATGGCCGATTGACATACCTCTCCATTCCAGCATAACACGTCCCCGTCCTCCATATGAGGTTGCACGATCGGTGCATTACCTCTCAACCGAAGCTCGGAGGCATAGAATTCCAAGATATGCCCTCTCGAGATCTCGGAGGAGCTACATACCGCGTCGCGGGTTGGAAAGGCGATGGACGTTGCATGTTGGGCATCTGGACCTAATACATCCGGTGTTCAAGGTTCGAAGGTACCTCAAGTTGTAAGTCTGGGTGTAACGGGCCCACCTCGAGCTGCATTTGCACGCTTTAATTTGTCGGACACGACACGGAGAGCATCTTCGTCTGCAGAAGTCTGTTCCTGTTTATCACAGGACGCACGATGTAAGGAGCAGAAGATCCCGCACATGGAGGCAGCATGAATGAAGTAAAACTATCACACTGAAAGTGATCGATCTGTGACCGTGCTGCTCATAGTCCGCAATACGTGCTAAATCACAAATTCACGACCGCAACTAATAGCGAAGCTTCGTTTTATTTCTACTATCGTAACAAAGCAGTTGAGTCGTACGCCAGCCGGTTACAATCGCAATGGTGGCAAACCCCCAGGGGCACGTAGAATCTATATGAATACAAGGCTAGCATGGAACGCCATGTTTAAGCAGAGTATGAGCTGGCGGACACATTCCCGCCACGACCAGTCCAGTTGATGTCTGAATAGTGTTGTGAATATGCATACAGGTAAGTTGGCAACTATTTAAAACGTACGAATGTCTTCGCCTTTCTTGAGTTTCGCGTTTTCTTTTCCAGAGAGGACACGGAAGGTGTGTGCACCAAAGTAGTCACGCTTCAAAGGACAGAATGTGTTGGTAAAGGTAGCATCACAGATGGATGCAACACGCACCTGTGCCTGAAGGAGGTTAGCGGGGACAATATCACTCCTGTATCCATCAAAGAAGGCAAGAGCAGTGCTGAAGGCAGGAGTAGGTATTCCCCAGAGAACAGCCTGAGCAATGATACGTCTCCAACCGGGTTGTGCCTTGTGGACAGCTACAAATAGGGTGGGTATTGTATTGAGAAAGTCCGTAGCTAGCCAGACATACCCTTGTTGAAGAAGTCGTCGAATAGGAGGGATTCGAGTTGCGGATTCTTTCCGTATGCAGAAGTGATATCACCGAGGAAAACACTCTTGAAATACATGCATATCAGATAACCGGGCAATTCTATGTGATACATGGACAAACCTTGATAATGCATCCACCACGCCACATGCGGGCAATGCCAGCATAGTTCAAGTTCCAACTCAACTGCGCCGTACATTAAGAAACTCGCCTCTCTCGACAGCGCATCACGAACCTCCTTGGCGGTCTCCCTCATAAGCATGAAGCCTTGTGTGTATGAGATGATCTTGGAGGCGTAGAGCGCCTGTTCGAGATCATCGATAAATTGTTGTTTGTCGCCGCGGAATGGCTCCTTCTGCGGACCAGCAATGACCTTGCTTGCACGCGTACGTTCTTCCTTGATAGCGGACAGGCAACGTGCGAACACAGCCTCACCGATCAGGGTAACTGTATGGTGTTATCACATTCATTATCAAGTCAGCATTTGGTATCATCGTGGGATAGAGCGACATACCGGCGGTTCCAGCGTCAAGAGCAGCAATGGCTGTCCACTTGCCAGTGCCTTTCTGTCCAGCTTGATCCAAGATCTTTGTGACGAGGGGAACGCCATCATCATCGTTGAACTTCAAAATGTTTGCGGTGATCTCGATGAGGAAGGAATCAAGGACACCCTTGTTCCACTTTTCGAATATCTCTGCAATCTCACGCTCCTGAAGGCCAAGACCACGCTTGAGGATGTCGTAGGCCTCTGCGATCAACTGCATGTCACCGTATTCGATACCTGCGAGTGAATCTGAGTCCGAAGCAAGCAAGGGGGGAGGTAGACTGATATACCGTTGTGTACCATCTTGACATAGTGTCCGGCACCGGTCTCGCCGACCCAGTCACAGCAAGGCTCTCCATTGACCTGGGCAGCAGTAGCCTGGAATATTTCTTTGATGGCGGGCCATGCATCGGGGGAACCACCAGGCATGAGGGAAGGGCCATATCGAGCGCCTTCCTCACCACCGGAGACACCGGAGCCTACAAACAAGAGGCCTTTTGCCTCGAGTTCCTTGGTGCGACGGATGGAGTCGGGGTAATGTGAATTACCACCATCGATGACGATGTCGCCCTTCTCGAGGTAGGGCTCGAGCTGGGAGATGAAGCTGTCAACTGCAGGACCGGCCTTGACAAGGAGGATGATCTTGCGTGGACGCATGAGCTTGGCGACGAGCTCTTGAATGGAGTGTGCGCCCTGGACCTTGGTACCTTTGGGAGGGAGAGATAAAGGGGGAGGGGATAAGTATGATATCATCGCATACCCTTTGCCTCGTTGGCGAGGAAATCGTCGACTTTGCTGGTGGTGCGGTTGTATGCGACGACGGTGAAACCCTTGTCGTTCATGTTCAGAATCAAATTTTGGCCCTAGAGCAGACATTCAGGAGCGCTGGGTGGGGTGGCGGAAGAGATGCGCACCATGACGGCGAGGCCGATAAGGCCGATGTCACCGCTGGATTGGGGACTGGTCAGCGGGGGTGGAGGGCGATGCGGGGAGGAGACGTACGTTGGAGCAGACATTGTGTGGAATGCGGCGGAGGAGGAAGTGGGCGGAAGGAAGATGGGAGGTGTCGATGGATTAGATTATACGGACGGGTGCTGGCGGACCGGAGCGTGAGATCCTCCCATGCTGACTCGCAACGTCCGCCGCTGACAAAAGCACTGCTCGTCCCAGATCTTTTTGCTGGGCGTGGGGGTCGGCCAGCGAGAGAAAATGCATGCAAAAATGTCCATCTTCAGCGAGACTGTCCTGCGAGACTACACGCCCGTGCAAGCATCGACGGCCGATTTTATTGTCGCCGAGCATCGGCCGCGCGTACCAGCCGGTGCTGACGCTTGTCCAGCCCCCTCTTGAGCTTGGCTGATGGTCCTCCCCGTTCTACCCACCCACCTGGGCCAGGACATCGTTTACCAGGGATGGCTGCTCAAAAAGAGGAGGAAAAAGATGCAGGGTACGCAGCCGCGTCTTGACGTACTACCGGACTCCACGATCCACCGCGTCTGCAGGGTTCGCGCGTCGCTATTTCGTGCTGCACCAGTCAGGCACATTGTCCTATTCACTGGACCCTAAACACCCTGTGCGCGACCGAATATTCCTCCCCCATGCCGCGCTCTCCACCGTCGTAGGGCGCAAGGACATTCATCTAGACTCAAGCACTGCCACGTTTCACATCAAATGTCTGAGCTCGGAGGACTTCAACACATGGATGACCGCTTTCAGGCAAGCAGACCGTACTCATCATTTTGTCATCCTGTGTGAACAATTTCAAGCAGGAAATTCATCGTGACAGATGGCCGCCGGTCAAGTGCGGGCAGGCTAACTCCCAGGCTGACCCACTCTCAACGGAACAAATCCACTATCATTGCCGAAGACATGGGCTTGGTATGTACACTGACGTTTTTCACAAGCATGCGATCTTCACCGCTGTCAGGCCATCGCTGAGTTGGAAAGTGCGATCGCAGCACTTCATATTGAAGACCCATCCAAGAAGACCAGTTCTCTCAAATCTAGGTCGGACAAGGAGAAATCCAATAATCACAGGGATGCTGGCTCGGTTTTCAGTAAATTCAAAAAATGTAGGTTTTAGGGTGTGTCAAGGACGCTCGAATGCTGAACCATGCATCTCCCTCGCAGCTGGACCCCATGTCACTCATGAAGATGGCACTTTAATTCGTCCCAATCCAGAGGCTAGCGTCAACATCCACCTTCAACGTGCTCATATCGCACTCGACTCCATCAAGTTCCAGTACGCCGCTCTACTGAGGTCACTCTATGCGGTGCAAAACGATGCATTGCCACCGATGATGAATGGGTCCCCACTACCAAAGACCGCTGAGGAGAAAACCGACGAGCTTCTGTCTGCATCTGGCCTCTCCGCTTCGTTGAGCCATCAGTCAAAGAGGATATCATCCATGACAGATTTGAGTGATGGTGCGCCCGTTGAATGGTTCGATGCAGAAGATAATTTCGGAGAAGAATTTTTGCTCGAGGACCCAACGCTTGAAGAAGAGAAAGCACGACTCGTGTTGCATTCTGGGAATTTGAGCCTAAATGAGTACGGAAGCGCATCTAGTGACGAGGAAGACCACATACCACCGAACATCCGTGATGATGATGCCTCTTTACACGCGCGTCAAGTTGTCAGGCGAACTCTCCTACCTTCAGGGCCCGTGGGCGATGAAGGTAGCTTATTCGCTATGCTGAAGAAGAATGTCGGCAAGGTGTGTTTTGGTTACTTCACTTCGTGATGGAGTTAAGATCTCTGCCTCTAGGATTTATCAACTATAGCATTTCCTGTGTCTTTCAATGAGCCTCTGACTCTCTTACAACGCACAGCTGAGGAACTAGAGTATCACGGATTGCTACAACAGGCAGCTGAAGCTAATGACCCAGTCGAACGAATGTGTTTTGTTGCGGCGTTCGCGATATCTAGCTACGCGCACACGAGGCGTCGTTCCGGAAGGAAAGGGTTGTATGTCATACCTGTTATGTATAGGAAGTCACACTAAGGTTTATTGTCAGCAATCCGATGCTTGCAGAAACATTTGAAGATGTTCGGATGAAATTTATCGCGGAAAAGGTTTCGCACAATCCGGTCGTCATCGCCTATCATGCCGAGGGAGACGGATGGGAACTACATGGCACGTCTGCTGGGAAGACCAAGTTTTGGGGTTAGTCGTTGCAGTACCTCGCTCCCATGCGATGTGTGCACGCGAGTAACCTCATGTTTTCTGTAGGTAAAAGCTTGGAAATCATCCCCCTAGGCACGACACAGCTCAAGATAGGTGACGATCTGTATGAATGGTAAAGAAATCATTGTATGCGAGTCATGATGTTAATTATTGCATGCAGGAATAAACCATCCTCTTTCATGCGAAATCTGATGATGGGAACCAAGTACCTCGAACACTGCGGAAAGATGACGATCAAGAACACGGTCAGCGGAGCCAGCTGCGTCGTCGACTTCAAGCAAACAGGTTACTGGGGCACCTCCAACGAAGTTGCTGGTATAGTTCTCTCAGGGTCTGGGGGCGTGTGTGCACGCATCGAGGGTAAGTGGGATGAACAGATCGTACTTGTCCTCGATTCTTCGCATCTTCGCGTGCTTTGGCGCATCGCGCCGTTCCCGAAACAGAACATGGAATATTACGGGTTCACGGCGTTCGGGATCACTTTGAATGAGATTACCAACGACCTCGAGGGCAAGCTCCCGCCCACCGACTCACGATTCCGACCAGACGTGCGTGCACTCGAAGAAGGAAACGACGATGAGGCCGAGGTACAGAAAACGCGTTTAGAGGAATCACAAAGAGAGAGACGAAGAGGCGGTGCAGACCGAACCCCTCGGTGGTTCAAGCAGGTCGGTGAAGACTGGAAATACAAAGGGGGCTACTGGGAGGCCAGGGCAACGGGATGGAAAGAAGCTGCGGTCGAACCTCTGTGGTGATAGACGGATGACCATTACTTTACGTGTACAAGAGTCGACACCCAAATGAGGAAGCTTCGACAGCAGGCCATCAGCACCGAGTAGAACAGCAGTGACGATGTCTTTGCCAGTCCTCCGACGAGGTTCATGTCATTCGAGACGCGTCCTGGAACGTTGTCTTGCGACACATGCCCCAACCGTCGAGAAGGACTGTTCTTCCATCACACCACCTTATGCCGAACTACTTCAAAAGCTGGAGCGTATACGAAAACTGCTCAACAACAGGCCATTGACACTCGCAGAGAAGATTCTATATAGCCATCTGGCTGACCCGGAGAAGAGCTTATCTCGCGGTGGAAAGATCAGAGGCGAAACTTACCTGCAGCTCAGCCCACAACGAGTGGCAATGCAGGATGCCTCGGCTCAGTTGAGTCTTTGCTGTACTTTTTTATTTATTGGCTCACTCAAGGCGCACCAGAATGGCGTTGTGAGTCCCGTTGCGTGCGAGAGCTCTTCTTCGAGTTTACATGGTACCAGATTGCAATTTATGAGCGCTGGGCTCTCTCGATGCGCGGTCCCCACAAGCATACATTGTGATCATCTCATCCAGGCAGTCGATGGCGCATCGTCAGATCTTCAGGTGACTGCTGTCTGTCTAAGAGACTGCATGGCTAATGCACCACTATAGCGGTCTATTGTTTCCAACAAAGAGGTTTTTGACTTCCTCGAAAGTGCTGCTCGGAAGTATGGAATCGAATTCTGGAAGCCTGGGTCAGGTATCATTCACCAGATTGTACTCGAAAATTACGCCGCTCCTGGGATGCTCATGTACATACTTTTCCTTATGGCGTATGCGCGCACTAAATGTTTGCACGATACAGGCTGGGCACTGGTGTGTTCTCAAACCATTGAGTCTACGCAGAAACAGTAATGCACATCTATAGACTCTCACACCCCGAACGCCGGAGGGCTTGGTTTGCTTGCCATCGGCGTTGGTGGTGCAGACGCTGTGGATGCCATGACCGGCACGCCTTGGGAATTAAAAGCTCCCCATGTGGTCGGTAAGACCTTCATCATGTGTGGAGAGTCCCCTGCTTCATCATGTCTCTAGGCATCCACCTTACGGGCCAGCTCAGTGGCTGGGCAACTCCCAAGGATTTGATTTTGCATCTAGCAGGAAGGCTCACTGTCAGGGTACGTTTACTTTATCGCCCGCAGGGATGTCTATTAATCAGCTTGTAGGGCGGCACGGGACGCATCCTAGAATACTTTGGCCCTGGGGTTGCAGCTCAGTCATGTACAGGTACGTCAAACATTCTGCAATCTCTCGTAATGGGATTTGGAGCACCATAGGTTTGGCCACTGTTGCGAACATGGGAGCCGAAGTGGGTGCAACGACCTCAACTTTCCCTTACACAAAAAATATGCGCGCATACCTACATGCAACTGGACGTGGTCCGACAGCTCGTGCCGCAGACGAAGCTGCCGAGAAGGGCTTTCTGAGCGCCGACGAGGGTGCTGAATACGATGAAGTTATTGAGATTGTACGTGCCATGATGATGATGACGTTTCCCTCGTCTGAACCTCGGTCTAGAACTTGTCAGATTTGGAGCCCACGATCAATGGCCCATTCACCCCTGACCTAGCTACACCTTTATCAAAGTTCGGAACCTTTGTCCAAGAGAGTGGTTGGAAAGACGAGCTTTCTGCCAGCCTAATTGGATCTTGCACGAATAGCTCCTATGAGGACTTGGTAAACTTTCCTCATGGTGCTTGAAAGACGACATTTCCATTGACATCCGCAAGACCAGGGTTGCAGAGATCGCAAAACAGGCTCAGAGTGCCGGATTAACTGCCAAAGTTCCTTTTCTGTGTACACCTGGTTCTGAGCAGATTCGCGCGACTATGGAACGTGATGGAATCACGAACACTCTACAGGACGTTGGCGTTGTCGTTCTTGCAAATGCGTGCGGTCCCTGTATTGGCCAAGTAGGTTTCAATTCCTTCTTTAAGATACAACCAACATCTTGTTGTAGTGGAAGCGAGAAGACTCGAAAGGCGAAGAGAATGGTGTGTGATACTCAGATAGTATGTGTGTACATCAAAACTCATGTCACTCCAGCCATTCTGACGTCTTTCAACCGGTAAGTTGGCTTCTTATCTCCAGTTATCTTCTGAGTAAAGTTGTATAGCAACTTCAAGTCGCGTAATGACGGGAATCGCTATACCATGAACTTTTTAGCTTCCCCGACCATCGTTACAGCAATGGCATTCTCGGGAAAACTGACATTCAACCCTATGACTGATGGTATTAGCTTGCCAAATGGACAAGTCTTCAAGTTTTCACCGCCATCTGGACAAGACCTCCCCACCGAAGGGTTCGCTTTGGGAAATACGGATTATTACCCCAGCCCCATACCAGAACCTCAGCCGGAAACTCAGGTCATCATTAACAAGGATTCTCAACGTCTCGAGGTATTGGAGCCATTTCCTAGCCACTTTGGACCCCAGAGTCCACGAGGGCTCGAGCTTCCACCACTGAAGGTTTTGATGAGAGTGAGAGGCAAATGTACCACTGATCATATTTCGGCAGCTGTGGGTCGTCGGGCTTTACCAACAGTTTTATTCGATTTGATTGATCGTCGTTGTCAGGGACCATGGCTGAAATACAAGGGACACCTTACCAATATATCGGAAAATCTCCGTATGTCATAGAATCGCTGCACCCCAACTTGGGTTGATCGCTTTCCTTCCAGTTATTACAGCCATCAATGACGAGGGCGGAGACATGAATGTGGCATTCGACCATGACCACGATACTTCTCAGTCCAAAAGTGACACCATTCCTGCTCTCGCCAAGAGACTAAAGGCAAGAAATCAGCCGTGGGCTCTGATCGTGGACGAAAACTATGGTGAGGGAAGTGCTCGCGAACACGCTGCACTACAACCTCGATTTTACGGTACGACTTTGTCTTTCATACAAGTTGAACTGGGGTTTATGTAAGACTGCAGGTTGTGCCGTGATTGTCGCGCGTTCTTTTGCCCGTATCCATGAGACCAACCTCAAGGTAGTACTCGAAGTAGATGATGTCTGGCATGCCACTGATAATGATAATTGCCTGCAGAAGCAAGGTGTTCTCCCCCTCTGGTTCGTTGATAAGGCAGATTACGCTCGAATTGGCTCTGGTGACGTGGTGGAAACCTTTGGCCTCGAGGATCTCATGAATGGCAACGAAGACGCAACCATCAAACTCCGCATCACAAGCTCGAGGGGTGAAACCTTTGAGATTCCTACCAGACACACAATGTCATCAGACCAGGTCAAATGGTTAAAGGCTGGTTCAGCCCTGAACTTCATCCGTTCACAAATGACGTGATTGAATTATTAACAGACAGTACTAGGGAAGGGGGTAGTAGGATACAGATCTGTGTTTGCATTAAAAGATATTGGTTTTTTCGGTCGTGACTGTCGTTAACTCCTTTCCGATGTCGGAAAGTTCCTTTGGATTCATAAGATCTTGTTTCTGCAATGCGGCGAGTACGTTTTTTGCCAGCAAAAGAGCCGAATGAGGGATGCCAGCTAGCTGTGCAACTCTGAGTCCATGACTATTGCGGTTCACGCCTGGCCTAAGGCGGTGAGAGTACGCGAAGAAGTTGTCCTGGATTAGCGCATCAATCCCAGTCTCCTTCTGACAAATGGAATTTGACCTACTTCAGTCTCGTGAATGTCGGTGCAGAAAAACCCAACGTCGTGGAATACACCATTTCCACGATGATTCACCTCGCCGTACGCCAGTAGATCCGCCAACTCATGGAAATGAGTTGCGAACAATGCCCGACACCGATTATGCACCACAAGGTGATGCACTGTTGCGAATGCAATTGCAAGACCATCTTTGACCGTCGTACCTCGCCCGACTTCATCCATGATGACCTAGTAGTATATTCAATTGTGGTGATGTTTGGCGAATGCACGGAACTGACCAAGCTCTTTGCCGTGGCCCGACGTAAAATCTCAGCAGTCTCAAGCATCTCGACCATAAATGTACTTCGGTCCCTAAAGACGTCATCTTTCGCCCCGACTCTTGAAAACAACTTGTCAACGATCCCAATGACCGCATGTTCAGCGGGTACAAATGAACCCGTCTGCGCAAGGATTGCAATCAAAGCTGTTTGTCGCAGAAAGGTCGACTTTCCTGCCATGTTCGGCCCTGTGATGATGTGTAGGCGAGAGTGAGGCTCAAGAGCAACCGAATTTGGTGTGAAGACTCGGCCGGAGGTGAGTAAGCCGAGCTCGACCGTGGGGTGACGACCATCCGTCACCTCGTATGTAGCACTGCAGACATGTTAGCTAGTACGAACCGAGTGAAGATATACGACGCTTACTCGTCCTTAATCACTGGGCGGACGAATCTCAACTCAACTGCCAGGTTAGCAAAGCCGAGTGCAACATCAATTTCGTCTATTATTCGAGCGTTGTGTTGGAGTTGGGAGGAGAGTGCTTTCACCTATGACACACGTAAGCGCATATCTGACAGGAATACATTCAAAACAAACCTCATCACGCAAGGAGTTGAAAATCTCCTTTTCCGCATTCGCTATGGCAGCCATCGTTTCCACAATCTGACCTCCAAGTTGTGACCAAGGCTGCGAAACAATCGTAGGCTGTGAATGAGCCGAGGTATACAATGAGCATACCTGATAGAAATAGCTGCTGGTCGATGCACTCTCTGAGATAACGATGAAGGAAGGGTCGGTCTTGATTTTGGCTTTGTCTCTCTTCGCCCTCCCGATATGAACATGCATGCCTTGCGCAGGATTCGTACGCAACGTCAGGGAAGGGGTACCTAAAGAAGACTCAGCATGGTCAGATGACAAGACAACGATCCTTACTGTGCTGAATCTGAAGATCACGTTCTAGAGTTCTTCTACGCTCGAGAAGGACACGCAACGCGTCGTGCAATGCAGCAAGTCCTCCGGAGAATCTACGGGGTAGTAAGCATATCACCGCATCCACGACCGCTAGGTGGCGAGCCTCACTCACTCTGGCCGAATGGTCCTCTTATATATTCCGTACGCAGTACTTGAAGACTTCTGCTCGCCTTCTGGAGAATCACCTTCTACAAATTCATCAGGCGGTGAGGCTTGGAGCTCGACATCCCCCAGTGCCAGAGTGATGCGTGTAGATAAGTCATGAAGGCTGGTGATCTTTGACAAAAGGGTATTGATACTGGACCAGTCCTCACCACGAACCTCCATTGTTTTCTCAAGCTCAATTCTAGTTTGGATGCTTGACCAAACCTGGATAGTACGGTTGATGGCGAGGAGATCTTTGGGCTCTCCTCTGCAAGAGAGGAAACGCTGAACGATACGGCATGCATCTTCTGAGTCTTTCAGTAGATGCACCATGTCATCTCGCAGATGTGGCCGTTGATAGAAAAATGCAACCAGCGACTGCAGTGCTTCAATCTCTCTTTCTGACGTACTTGGCGAGCCTAACGAAAGTAGATGTTGAAAGACTGCAGACCAGAGGAATGTGGCGGAAAAAACAAACACAATCTGCGAGTCAAGGAACGTGTTCCGCTGCTAGTCATGGTCCGCTTGATGGCACTTAGAAGGCTCCCAGTCTGCCCACCCTCCCTTGCACTCTCACGTATTTCGAGTGCTTTGATGGTATGAGAATCGATTTGCATGCGCTCATTGGTACCCTCTCGACTGGGAGCAGAGAGCTGGGGCATGTGTTCCATGAGATTAACTCGCATATAGGTCGTGAGTATATTGATGGCTATGGATTCTTGCAGTGTGTAAGTGGGGTCGTATTGGTGGAGACTGCTGTCCGAAAGCTCGACATAGGTCAGAAAGTTGCCTTCATCTTTGAGAAGCTGCCGAACTGGATCAGATGCGTGGTCTTTCAGCTCCTGTGCGAGAACAATCTCTTGCGGACTAATGCGTGCCAGGTCATCCTTGAGCCCTTCAAGTGGGATCGTCTTGGTGAAAAATTCGCCGGTCGAGACATCAATCCACGCCAATCCAATCTCCTGGGTGTTGGGTTCACAAGAGGGTAGATTTGCACTTATAGCGAGAAGGAAGTTGTTTTCAAAAGGATTTAAAAAAGGTTCATCAATGAGGGTACCAGGAGTGATGATGCGAGCCACGCGACGGTCGAACTCGGGCTTCTGACCGTTTGTGTAACGCGGAAACTCCTCGCACATGGCAACGAAGAGCTTGTGCTGTTGAACCAAAACCCTGAGGTGCTTGTCAAGGTGCATGGTCGGAAAACCACACATAGGGACATCCTGTTTATCCCAGACGCGGCAAGTCAATTTGATGCCCAGAAGACGTGCGACTTCATTTGCTTGGTCAAAGTATGACTACCGGCGGGGTGTTAGTGCGATGAGACGCGTCTTCGCTGGCTCATACCTCATAGAATTGGCCCACGCGGGTGAGAAGAATGCAATGAGGGAACCTGGATAGATTTGTCAAGATCTCGGTGGCAAGTGAGTTGCGTGGTTGCCTCCGGGAAACACCTGTTTCTGGCAAGATGGTTTCCGGTGCTGCGGGCAAGACAGATTTAGGCTTGCGACCACGCCTGGGCCGCGCCGAGTCTTGTGCCACTGGGCAGATCAGCACGAGATGACGACATGGTGGATGACAGTACCTTGTGCGATGGAGTCGTTGGTTGTCACGAGGGACTTCCGGCGTCTCCTTGGAACCTTCCCGCTGTCCGCAGTGGGGGTGGCATCGGGCTGGAGGAATGGAGCTGCGGGTCGTTTTGGGAGTTCGGAAAAGGGTTTCTGGGTGACGGTGGGCTGGCGGGCTGCGCAGGGAGTGAGCGAATGAAAGGGGCGCGCGCGACGGAGGACGAGGGACATGTAACGGGGGAAGACTTGTAGGTACGCGCGACGGTGGCGCTGGTCGATCGGAGCTTTAAAAACCGGTTGGACAAGTTTCTCCTCGTCTTTGCTCGCTTCTTCACCACCAAAATGTCGTTCGCAGGCAGACGCAGAGGAAACAAAGTCAAGAAGGGCGTTCAGTTCACCCTCATGGTCGTCGGTTCGCTTTTTTTCCCCCGTCTCCCCCTCAACTTTCCTCACCATTCACCCAGGTGCCTCTGGAACCGGCCGCACAACCTTCGTCAACACCCTTTGCGAGTCCGAGGTTCTTGCCCACAAGGTCTCTGACAATCCTGACACCGCCCACATCGAGGAGGGAATCAGGATCAAGCCTGTCAACGTCGGTACGCCTCTATCCCCCATCTTCCCTATTCTCTTCCATCTAACCCCCTCCGCAGAACTCGAGGAGGATGGCGTTCGTATTGCCCTTACCATCGTTGACACTCCTGGTTTTGGCGATAACATTGACAATGAGTTCGCGTTAGTATCCATTTGTTCCCCTGGCACCTTTCTCTCAACAGGACTACTTAGATTCCAAGAGATCGTCGGTCACCTTGAACGGCAATACGACGACATCTTGGCTGAAGAGTCTCGCATCAAGCGTAACCCCCGCTTCCGTGACAACCGAGTTCATGCTTTGCTCTACTTCATCCCTCCCACAGGACACGCGTATGTAACAGGAGTTTTGAACAAAGACTGTTAAACTCACACTTGGTCGACAGTCTGAGGGAGATGGACATTGAGCTGATGCGTCGCTTGTCTCCTCGCGTCAATGTCATCCCCGTCATTGGAAAGGCCGACTCATTGACTCCCAGTGAGCTTCGGGGATTCAAGAAACGGGTTAGTGGTTTACGTGAGCTCTCTGACCCATCACTTATCGTGCACCTAGATCATGGAGGACATTGAACACTATGACATTCCTGTGTACAATTTCCCGTATGACGTTGAGGAAGATGATGAAGAGACCATTCAGGACAACAGTGAGCTTCGGGTAAACAAATCCAATTTGTTGAGTTCCTTGGACATATCGCTAACCCTAAATAGGCACTACTTCCCTTTGCCATCATTGGATCTGAAGAGGAAATTGATATTGACGGACAACCTGTTCGGGCCAGAATATACCCATGGGGTATTGCCGAGGTTGACAATCCAAAGCACTCGGATTTCAGCAGGCTTCGAAGTGCCCTATTGAAGTAATGTTTCTATATATTTCCCCTCATGCCTTGCTAACGGGAAATTAGTTCACACCTTGGAGACTTGAAGTCGCTCACTCACGACGTCTTGTACGAGACTTACCGTACGGAGAAACTGTCCAGGACAGTGCATGCGGATACCCAGTACGGTTGTGCCATTTTCGCTTAGTATCGTGTTGCTAAGTGACTTGTCGTTCAGCGATTCTTCTATTCTCCCAGAAGAGCTTGCAACACAGAGTGTTCGTCTCAAAGAAGAGCAGCTTCGTCGGGAGGAAGAGAAGGTATGCCAGTTGCCGGCTAGTCGCGTTCGACATGTTGATTGCTTCGTAGCTTCGTGAGATTGAACTCAAGGTTCAGCGTGAGATCAACGAAAAGCGCCAGGAGCTCTTGGCGAAGGAGGAATCTCTCAGGTGTGTTGCACGTTTTACTGGATGGTATGGACGCTAAGGGTGTGCTATTCGACAGAAATCTGGAGAGCCGACTGGCAGCTCAAGGATCACAGGCTGAGTTCCGGGACTGATGGCACATGGGTGCCCCAATTTGATCGACATGTGCGGTCGACAGTATACCCAACGTCTGTCCGTTCGTTACTCCTTTGTCTGTCCACTCCACTCGTTTCTGGCTGTTTACTGTGCGACACTATTACCGGATAATCCATTGACATTCATTACGAGTTTACCTGCTTTTCTTGCTGCGCGTCGAGTTGTTCCCGAGCCTATAATCACTTTCTCTGAATGCAATCTGGTCGTGGAGTGAATAGCGTTATTTCCTGTGAACCGTTGATATTCAACCTCCGACGATCCTGTCGGGTGCGACGTCTGTCGGCGGATATCGTTTCCTGCTGTCCTCCACGCCCCCGTCGCTCTCCCCGTCCCCAACGCCCCCGCCGTCGTGCTGCATGCTCACCACCGTCGTGCTCACCGTGTAGCGCGTCCACCGCCTTTTACCCCACCCGGACCCATCGGGCTGCTAAACTTGGCACTGATTCAACCATTGTTCAGGCCGGCTGACCCACCGTTCTCGCAGATACACATCATCGTCCTCCCGCCCGCCTCCCAATCCGTCCCTTCACCAGGCCGACCTCCATTTTCAACCTGACGGTATGGTTCTCGAATTTTCTGCCCATCATCCCGGGGCCCTCCAGCGATCCCGCCAGTGGCCTGATCACTCATCCGGCTCCCCAGTTGCTACGTCGTCTTCGTCTCCTCCCAACTCGTCTTCTCCTCAACCCACCGCACCACAACGTCGCCGTTCCGTGGCAGTAAACTTCCCTCCTGCCGTCCCGCCTCCCAGTCAACCGATCCCTCACGTTCCTCACCCTTCTTCAGCGTTCTTTACTGACGAAGGGGCGGCCGTGACGACAGGTATCCTCGACGACTCTCATTTCACTGCAAGGCACCGGTCCAGTACGAGCACCAGTCAAAGTTCTTACGGTCGCCCTGCCGCGTCTGTCAACTTGGCAGCCGTTGCTGCCTTTCCTCACAACCGACATCACGTTTCAACCTTGACCCCTGTTTCCGATCCCAATAGCCCCCCACCGTTGTCGAGCACCGTTGCTTACCCTTCCACTCAAGCATTATCCGACCCTGCACCAAAAAGTATGGCACGTCCTAACCACTTGAATACTCAAGCAAGTACGCAAGACATAGTGCCAGACCGTCTATTGCTCTCCCCGCATCATCCACATTCGTCTTCTGAATCACGGCCCTCTTCGCGTCGCGCATTGACAAGGGCCCTGGAACTTGCACGAGAAGCAGTTCAACTTGATGCAACAAATGATGACCCCCACGCTGCCGTGATAGCGTACGGCAGGAGCGTTGCTCTCCTAAGCGAAGTCATGGAACGAGTACGAAGAGGTGAAGATACTTCGGATGGGCGCAGGAAGAATGGACGAAGACGTAGTGTCGTCGCTCAGGAGGAGGAAGTCAGGCGGCTGAAATCAATAGTATGTTGCACCCATGACACAGCTCAGAATCAAGCTCATTAGATGGTCTTTCCAGCATGATACATATGCCGATAGGATGAATATATTAAGCCTCATATACAGCATTCCACCAATTCCTCATTCTCCTTCCTCCGTGTATGCTCCTTCCTCCTCGACGGAGTCAACACAGCCGCCGTCCCCTACCTCCCTCTCCCAGTCATCGGATTCACATACGTCTTCGTCCTCCGTCACTGAGCACACCCAGGACGATTTCCAGCATCCGGCTTTGAATGGTGACCTTGATGATGAGCAGGATGCACATGAAGGCATCGGCTCCGCAATGTTGAATGCTGCTCATCACTCACGCGAATTTTCCTCAAACTCATTAGCGCAGCATCCTTATGCAGCTTCAACAGACGTGGACTCGTCCCCGAGCAATAAACAGGCTACCCTTAGTCGAAATTCAACTCTTCCTGCGAATCGCACCCAACATCAAGCACCAGTCGTTGGTAGACCTAGAGCAGCTTCTGTGCTACCCCCTGCTGCTCCCCCTCCAATATCATTACCACCTCCCCCACCCCCAGAGTCGTCGTTAACTTATAATAACTCCACAATTCCCACCTCACAAACGGCTCGATTTTTGGAGGTTACTCGGCCCCGTGGAAACTCTGTCGGCCACTCGCGGACTGGCTCTGCAACCAGGCTCACTTCAGTCACAGAAGAAGGCGTCAGGATTGATGGCCTTTCACAGGGAGATGACGAGGATGATCTAACTGCTTCTCTTCCCCGACGTCCTGACACCCCGCGCCTAACGAAACGTGACTCCCACCCACTTCCCCCACTCCCTTCCCCTACCAGCGCAGCTCATCCTTTTCGCACTGCTACGGCACCAACCGCCACTTCGCGGCCTCCAGGATCCCCGATCCCTGCCCAGATTGTTTCTTCTCGTCCTCGAGGGGAGTCACTGAGCGTGACGGGGGGTCAACCCTTGATCAACTCATCGATTGCAATGGGCACAATACATCAACGGCGGAGCAAGATGTCAGCTCCACCCTCTACTACCGCCACGATGTCCTCATCACCTACCGAATCGAACCCTCCATCCTCGTTCGCACCCCCGCCTGCCAAAACACCCACTTCTCCCTCGAATTCGGGAACTGCTCCGACTCCCGGACGGAGCCGTGCCTCTTCTCAACCAGGTCGTAGGCCATCCGTCGTCAATGGTCGGATATCTCCATTCGAACCCCAACGTCCCCCGCTCCCTCAGACCGCACTTCCGAACGGACGCAAAACCTCTACCTCATCGAAGCTGAATCCGAACATTACCCTCAATGTACAGATTCAACCACAGCTCGTCATACAGACTGAACTTCTCTCCCCTCCTGCCTTGTCACTTCTTCCTCCGTCCGCGATGCTCACGAACATCCCCACCACTCCGACCTCGCCACTTCCGCCCGCCCCGCCAACCGACAGTCAGAGAAAACCTTACCACATGATGACGCTGCTCGCGAACACTATGAATTCAAGATCAGGTGGATAT
The DNA here is from genome assembly GCA_038089735.1 of Exsudoporus frostii. Classification (NCBI taxonomy): domain Eukaryota; kingdom Fungi; phylum Basidiomycota; class Agaricomycetes; order Boletales; family Boletaceae; genus Exsudoporus; species Exsudoporus frostii. Next base: position 115,595 of record JBBPLK010000008.1, read on the forward strand.
ATCACGCGGCGGCTACATGTCCCCCAGGGTGTCTGGTCACAAGGAGGAGCCAAACTTACGAATGTCCCGGAAAAGGTTCGCGTTGTGGAAGTGCTATGCTCTGCTTTGGAGGAAATGCAGCAATCAAGCGTCGAGTTTTTCGGTGCTGGCAGCGTGTGTAGTGGGCTAGCACTTGGGATTGGAAGTGTCGGGCGGAAAGAAGCGGAGGCGTGGGTGAGCAAGCTTGAGGAGTTCTCGTCTATATGCGACGGGGTCGTTGCAGATTTCGGCAAAAAGCTCGGGGTGGGAGAAGGATTCGTTTCAAAGAAAAGTGGGGTAGGTGATGTGTGCGTGTAGTGTCAGGGCCATAACGAACTCACGTAACATTAGGTGACATCATGGGGCGGAAAGCTAACTCGACAATTCGACAAGTTCACCAACGGTAAAAAGTTGGTCGTTTCTTGTTATCTCCGTATATACTGGAAACTCACCAAATACGTTAGCCTCGACTCGCCCGCGGCGTACGTGACTGGATTGGGTAGACTGTTCACGCACGCACAGCTGCTCGATGAACATTCAAAAGCGCTGCTTTCGCAACCCGTGGCACCTATTTATACCGCGTTTCCTGCTGATCTAAGAACAGCCGCAGAGGTTAAGCTAAAACGCGCTTCGGAATTCTTCGCCAGTGTTGTTCTAACATTCGTCATCCGTGACCTTGCTCAACTGTTGGACAAGTACGCGAAGAAGTGCGAGAAGTGGCTCGCGGAGTGATTAGAAACCGGATTTTGTTGTGGTGTAGTATTCTTTTCGTGAGGCATATGTATTCTATCATCTGGGACTAGACTGTTCAGCGACATCTGTTCTTTCATCTGACTTGTTTGAATTAGTTGCGACGCTTGTTTTTCGTCGCTACCTCCCCTCTTCGATTTTCTTCACCAATACAATATACTCTTTGAGACTGCATACCGCAGGACATGCGATCAGGATTTCATACAAACTGAGTACAACATCTGAACGGAAAGGTAATATTGGCTAGGTCGGTATAGTCTGACTGCACTCCGGTTCGGGAGTTGGGGGTCGTCCCCGTAGACGCGTTATCACCTGCATTCGCCGATCTAGAACTTGGGTGAGCATATATAAACATGCAACCCCTAGGAGACCCACTGTAGTCAAGCCGAAGGTGCTCGTCGGGACATTCCTCGTCGGAATCCACCAATGGGTCAGAATTGAGTACTGTGTGCCAAGCATCTGTAATAATGAGTGCACCGCGTAAGCTATGAGCGCGTGGTTTTAGTATGAAGCGCATACGCTGTAGCATGGTACGGGGTGGGCCGGGGGGCACACTGGCCCGTCTGGTTCTGAGAGGTCGTGAACTAGGATTGGACATGTTGGATCTGCGGGAACGATGCATGTCCATAGACACCCGACGATGCGCGGGCAACGTCTGTGAATGTCTTTGGCGTTGGCGTTCCAGTACAGTCGACTGGATAGGCACAACTGTGATCTTTATCAGAAAAAATGGGGTTGGGAGGACATGCAAAGCTTACGGTCAGACCGACGACCCTGGACCCCTCTCGGAGTCGGTTCGGGGTGAATAACGACACGTCCAACCTCGTGTGGTAAAGGTTCGCTGTCAGCCGTTCTCCCGGCTTTCCTTTTCCTGGGTGTGACTGGAGGCATGTCTTCCGTTTCTGGTCTGACGGGGTTGGCTGTTGCCTTTTTCTTGGGTAGTTCTCCCTTGTCTGACATGATGACAGGCACTGTACCGGTTTCCCTGCTTGACGGGCGATTGGTGACAACGAAAATGAACTGATTTGGGAGCGTCTTCCTACCTCTTGGCAAGCCTGGCCGCGGACTGTGCCGCACATGTACTTTCCAACCATCCCCCAGTCAACATCTACCCACGTGGTCCGCTCTTACTGATGCGTGTAGGAGCTGAAGGGCAGCCAGCCAAGATGCCCTAGGCTAGCCGTTGGAGCTCCTGACAGCCGTGGAGACGCGACAAAGGGCCGTCCCGCATTGGAACTGGGTATGTTTTTGCCAGAGACGCTTATTTTTGGTTTCGAATTACAATAATTTATACTCGCGAGCTGAATGGTGGCGTACTATGTACGTCGAGCGCTTCCTGGCAACGTTGACCGGGACCGCTTGTCTGGGACCCAGTTCCTGACATCATTCCTCGTGCTCGTTGTCTGCTACACGACCACGGCACTCTTATTCATTGCCTTAGTACCACAGGTGAGTACCCATACGTCGTATACAATTCGATGCGAACTCGCCAGCAACACCAGGTCTGCAGGGTAGAGCGTCCAGTTTTGGCGCTATCCAGTCTG